>JAPKLY010000014.1:230061-254325 GCA_026898435.1 Prunella vulgaris | reverse complement strand
TTATCAAACCTCTCACTTGTTATTACTAGAGTTTGGTTGGTGCAACAAGTTGTTATGAATAATGTGTTTCTGAAAAGGTTTTTTACTAATCATGTTCTCATTCAACAATTTGATGATTTTATTGATCCTTTGAGACCAAATCAAATTTGTCAGTTACGGACGACTCTTTGTGCCCTTAAACAAGCCCCAAAAGCATGATATGATACTTCAATGGTGTTTCTTATCGAAATGAGCATCACATATTCATCCTCTGATCATTGGTTTATTCACTCAGGTTGATCATGACAAGATGGAAGGACATTTTTTTTTAGGGTGATGATCACTTGGATGTGGACGACATTCTTCAATCCTATGGTGTGATAATCAAGGAGCTATTTCAATTATACTTTCCATGTTCGCACAAAGCATATTGAAGTTGATGTGCATTTTGTGAGGGAGAAAGTGAATTCCAAACAAATTGATATTCTGTATTTTTAGCTGAGGAACAACATGTAGATATCTTCGCTAAATCATTATCCCTATCGTGACTCGAACTACTCCGTTCTCACATTAACATGGACACATGATTTTCTACTTGTTGGACATGGTTTACAACCAGAGGGAGTATATTAGAGATAAATGTGCTATTTGATATCAGTTACCTAGTTGTCAGTGTGTTAGCTTACGAGTTGTTAGTTTGTTAACATGCACTGTTAATTTGTTAGCTTATAGTAGTTACTTAGTTTACTAAATACAGTTAGGCAGTTAGGGATATATATATATATATATATATATATATATATATATATATTACACACTTTACCAAAATCAATAGAGAAAAATTTACAAATTAAATTTGTATTTTGACAAACCTTAATTGTGACGCAATCTCATCCTGAAAAATTAGATAAGGAATGGGATCAAACTTTCCCTTTTGATTATAGTTATGATGCAAGATTGTTTTGGTCATGAGCTACCCAAAAAAAAATAAAAAATCAATAAAAATCTTTAGAATATGGACAAACAATTAGAAAATGAAACGGGCCAACAAAGAATATAAAGACCCTCAACTTAAAAAAGAAAAGCGACTTTCTTGTTACTCCCTCCGTCCTGTAGGAATTTGCACCCTACGGGACGGCACATTTTTTAAGAAAAAATAGTTTTATATATAAAGTAGTGGTATATGGGTAAATGTGTTTAAAAGTTTGTGAGTGTGCACGTAAATCAATGCTTCCTTTTTTAGTAGTGTGTAAATTTGTGTGGGACGTCCAAATAAGGAAAGTGTGCAAATTCCTACGGGACAGAGGGAGTATTTATGAAAAATGGAAATACATTACAATTAAAGTTATTATCGCAGTGCATATATACAATTAAAGTTACAATTCTGATTCGATTTTTATATTACGTAGCTACTATTTAATACTCCCTCCGTCTACCAATTTTTTTTTCATTTGTGAATTGACACTAGTTTTAATGAAAATTAATATTATATTAAAATGATAGATAAAATAAGGAAAAAAGTGAAGGTATTGTGGGACCCATACTTTTATTTGTGAATGTGAATTGTTTTCAAATAAAAAAATGAGAAAAAAAATTTGTGAACAAATAAAAAAAAAAGAAATTGAGTGAATAGAGGGAAGGAGTATTTAAATACGGGAATAAGATTTGGATGACTGTATTTAAATGCGGGAATAAGATTTGGATGACTTAAGTCAGAAAAAGTGTATATTTGTTTATATTTAAAAATAAATAAAGGGCAGAAAACACTCGATTACCTATTTTTAACTTATGCATTCTTACTTTATATATATATATATATATATATATATATATATTTTGGCGGATTCCTTAATCATAAATAATTGTGTTTATAATATATAACACCACTTGTCTAATTGTCTTTGTTGCATACGCAAATCTGATAAACCAATCCAAATTCTAGTTATACTTTTAACTTTTACACATTTAATAAATTTATTTATCAAAAATTTATATAAAACAATCCCATTTATAAAACATAATATTTTAGTATTATTTTATTATAATCTATGAACAAGTTTCATAGTTTAAAACTTATATTGCAAATTAAATTTATTGATATTACTTGCACACTTTCCTTATTCGGATGTCCCACACAAATTTGCACACTACTTAAAAAGGAAATATTGATTTATGTGCACACTCACAAACTTATACACATATTTATCCATATGCCACTACTTTATATATAAAACACATTTTTCTTAAAAAATGTGCCGTCCCGTAGGGTGCAAATTCCTACGGGACGGAGGGAGTATTAGTTACCATCACTGATACTAAACATATTTTATATGATATTCACAAGCAAATAGTATGACATTAAATACATCTTGTAGTATAAAATTTTATAATATGAATAAATTTCACCAAATTATTACTTTTGTTTTATAATATTTATTATAAAATTTGAGCATCACAAAAAATTATAAAAATATCACATATAATATATATTATATGAGATCGTTTTATATGAGATTTGTTATTTATTTATATATTGTGTCATTATTCCTCACCTTATCAACATTGAATATTGTGTTTTGGTCAAATGAAACTCTACAAGTTAAAGTCTGCACGTTAATACTCGTCCCAACTCTTTTTTCTCTTTTTTTTTTTTGAACGTCTCATCTCTTTTTTTCTACCTTAAAAAGAAAATAATTTATACTCATAAAAGTCAATGAAGTACACATTTTATATTTTATTAATTAACTTCACACTCACATACTCTATTTTTTTCTTAATTCGTGTGTCCAGATCTTTTGAGAAAAAGACTCGGAACAAAGATTGTACAATTTATTGAATTTAATAAACATGATTTGATTACTTAAAACATCAACAAGGTGCTTGCCTGCTTGGTGGTAGTTTAAAGATATATAAAGAAATTAGAATAAAATAAAAGTGTGTTATAATTAATATGATTAGATTTGCTTTCATCTAAAATCGAACTTAAAATTTTAAATTGACCAAGTGAATGGACAATTTAATATAACTAGAGCTGCTTAAATGAGAATAAAACTAAAAATTTTGGCTCCGATCACGAATATTTGGCTCTAACATGAAAATGTTGTCTTGTTTCAAAAGTCCGAATTTGTAAAAGAAAATTAAAATCAATTCATTTATTTAATTTCTCTAATAATATTATTATATTTAAACATTATTATTTTATAAATATATTTTTTTAATATAAAATCCACTATAATTTTTATTATGAAAAAATAATTAAATCAATGATAATATTGAATTTTTTTATCAAATAAACAATTAAAATAACAATGAGCATATTCATTATTATCCTTCACTTTTATCGTTTTTCATTTTCATATCAATTCCTCGAATTATTATATCTATCCATCTCTAGATGATCATGTAATTAATGTGTCACATGTTTCTAGTTTTGGATATGGAAATGTACAATCCAACAAATTTTATTTGCATCAATGCATCATTTAACTTAAATATTTTTTAAAAATTATTTCTATTATAAAAATAAATTTTACATTGAAAAAAATCACATTAAATTAACATTTAAAAGGATAAAATTTTATAATAATAAAAATAACTTTGAAAATATATACTTGAATTATTTAATTCTAAGCAAAATTTTGTATGAAAATAGTTCATAATAAGCTTATCATTAACCAATTTTAAAATATCAAACATTTAATCAGTTGTATCAGAAATCTCATCAGGTTTATCAAAAACTGATGCATATTTTGATACACCTGACCAAATATTCGATACTGTAAAATAATTTCATGATAAACTTATTATGAACTATTTTTAGACAATATACCTATTCTTAATTCTATGATTATGGGGTAGAAAAAAAAAAAAAAAAAAAAAAGCTATCAAAAGCTTATCCATGAAGGGCGAATGCCAAATTCAAACAGAGAGGCATAAAAAAAAATTAAAAAAAAAAGCTATCAAAGAAATCCTGTCAAGAAATCAGGTGGGCTAACTCACCTGGCCACCGGACTTCTCACTTGAATGAGTGGTTTGGGTTCGATTCGTTTTGGGAACGAATGAAGGAAGTGATATAAGGTGAGCCTGGAGATCTTGGGGGAGATATAAGGTTGGCTTAGAGTGTTTTGAAGATTTGACGAACTAACTTGTAACTACTAACAAACTACTCCCTCTGTCCCACATGAATTTGCACACTTTTCTTATTTGGACGTCCCACACAAATTTGCACTCTATTAAAAAAAGAAAATATTAATTTATGTGTACACTCACAAACTTATACATATATTTACCCATATACCACTATTTTATATATAAAATATATTTTTCTTAAAAAATGTGTCGTCCCATAGGGTGCAAATTTCTATGGGATGGAGGAAATAATATTTATCGATAAAAAAAAAATCCTGTGAAGATTGCTAAAATTCGAAGTTGGAGAACAATGAGTCAAAGAGAGAGACTAGTAAACAATTTCCTGGAAAAAAAAAAAGGATGCACCTGACACTTCCAAGTGAGAAATTAATTTCTTTAGCTTTCATTTTCAAAAGTATGTTTGGGCCCTTGGATTTAAAATCGTGGACTTATGATCAGTTTTGAATTTACATCGTTGATCATGGTTTTGTATTTTGTCGTTATCAACATGCTTGTCACTCTCGTATCCCATTATTTTAATAAAATATATTGAAATAAATCAATTTGACTAAATTATGTGAAACCATTAATTAGAGCGGGTTATAAAGTTATAAATTGACGGTTTAGGCGGCCCAGCCTTCCATTTTCACAATTAAAGATTTAATATCTCAATAAAAAAATTTAATTGAAATAATGCTAACTTTATTATTTATTAATCTTAATTTACTAATAGTTATATATATATATATATATATATTTGGAACATTTCACTATTTTAAATTTCAAGTCTTATTGATATAATACACTTTTACGATACACGTTTTATTTTAAAATGTTCATCATTTATTAGTTCTAAAAATAAAATAATTTTCTAAGGGTATATTTTGTTTTATAAATAAACTAATCTATCATATCGAAAAATGTATGTTTATAACGAGATAGATTAGTTTATCCATTAAATGAATTATGTTTTACATGTGAAAATTAATAGGGGAGAGAGTATTATATTTATGTATACATTAGTTTTTAATATGTATTACTAAAATTTTGATTTTTATAAATTATATATATATATATGTGTGTGTGTGTGTGTGTGTGTAAATCGAGTTGATACTGTCATTTCTATCATTAATTCAAAAGGTGAAGTATAATTAACATGAGATTCATCAAATATGTTTTTTAAGGTTTAAAGATGAGTTCACTTTGAATTAAATATAATTTTCAAATTCTAAATCATATAAAAGAAATTTAAATAAGACGAATTTGTAGAATAACAAAAAGGGTTATTTGATTTTGTAAATATTTAAAGGTGCAAATTTTGTAGGATAAAAGTTAAAAATTATATGATTGATTATTAATTATATAGTAAAATGCCAAAAATAAACAAATGAACAATGAAAATTTTAAAGAGGAAGAACGAGTATGATTTATCTTTCTGTGATCATCTCATATGTCCATGAATCCTTTCCGTTTTTCTTATGTAACTTTTTTTATAAATTTCAGATAGAGATATAATAAATTAAATTAATAAAAATTTAAATTTGTGATATCCCTAAATTTAAATGTGTCTAGTCTATTGCAAAATACCCATATTATAAAACAGGACATATATTTTTTTTTCTTTTATATGCAGAACTTCTAATATTTGGTCAACTTGTATGTCCTTTCATTTACATATTTTATTTGTAAACACTTTCTCATAAATATAATCATATTTATTTCAATTAAAAATAACTTTAACTCATTTAAATTAATAAAACAATGCAACAAATAAATGCACTCCCTATGTCCCAACTCTATTTTTTTTAATATTTTTATTTTGAGATGTTTTAACTCTTTTTCCTACTTTAAAAGGAAATACCCTCTCCATCCCTTTATAAATTGCTCACTATTTTTGGGCACTAATATTAAGAAATATATAAAAATATTGATATAATACATGAGATGTGATAGAGAAAAGTGAAAAAGTAATGATGATAATGTAAAAAAATTTAAAATAATAATAAATAAGTGAATAGTAGTTTTATAAAAGAGTAAAAAAAAAGTAAATGAGCAACATATAGTAGAACGGACAAAAATGACAAAATAAGCAACTTATAGTGAGACATCGTAAGTAATTTATACTCATAAAAATTAATAAAATATACTTTTTTATATTTTATTAATTAGCTTCATACTCATGTATTCTATTCTTTCTTAACCTGCATACCCAAGTCATTTTAGAAAAAAATCCGGGGGACAGAAGAAAAATAATATTTGCATGAGAGTGGCAAGAATATGTACAAATATTGTCGTATTGTGAGACACTTGGGGATACATAGACCTCTCCCCCTATGATGGACTCTCCTGCAACCTACTCATACGCCTTTTAACTCCCCAATGCCTTATATATATATATATAATTCCTGTATGAGTGATTTTTTTCATATATACTCTCTCCATTCCAAAATTACTTTCACACTTTTCTTATTTGGACGTCCCAACTCTTCTTTCACACACATAAAAAGGAAATTTTTTTCACTCACAAAAGTCAACAAAACACACTTTTCTTATTTTATTATTTAACTTTACACTCACATACTTATTTTTCCTTATTTCACGTGCCCGAGATTATTATGAAAATTGTTTTCCGAAATGGAGATAGTATATAATTTATGTATTTATGTATATAAGTATATATCAGGCTGCGCCTGGCAGTGGAATCAAAGTCTAACAAGAGACCTATAAAAAATCATCATTTCAATTATCCTCATTAGAAAATTGCAACTTATTTAAGTCGCACGTCACTCTTACAATGACTAAATTGACCAATAGAATCCCTCAAAAAATAAAAATAAAAATTGATCCATAGAATTATATTCTCTCAGTTACAGTCTTTCTTCATATGAACAAAAATACAATTTTTTTAAAAAAAATATGTGAATATTAAAAAATATATTTTATTAATTTTTTGTGAGTATATTTTTTAAATTTAAAAAAAAGTTAGATATTGCAAAAAATATTTTAAAAAAATTGATACAAGGGAGTAAGAGTTGTTGTCGGAGGGTGGGGTAGAAAGAGATTCTTTCCAAGACAGACATCATGGAGTAGGAGTTTTTATCAGACCCCATTAAAAAAAATTTATTGCAGACTTGCTGGGGGAGTTTTTTACTCCATTTCAAGAAATATATATTGGAAGGGTCCCATTTTGTTCCAAATGTTATATTTTGTAGTGTCTAACTCTTTTTCACATCATAAAAAATAATAATTTACGTTTACAAAAATAATAAAATATATTTTTTATATTTTACTCCCCTGTCACGTAGAAATTTGTACCTTACAGGACGACATATTTTTTTAAAGAAAATGTATTATATATATAAAATAGTGGCATATGGATAAATATGTGTATAGGCTTGTGAGTATGCACGTAAATCAATGTTTTCTTTTTTAGTAGTGTGCAAATTTGTGTGGAATGTCCAAATAAAAAAATATGCAAATTTCTGTGAAACAGAGAGAGTATTATTTAACTTCACACTCGCACACTCTGTAGTCGGTATCATCTTTAATTTGTGTGTTCAGATATTTTGAAAAAAAAAAAAGTTGGAATCGAGGTATTACAAATTAAACATATACACAATGGGTGCTTTTAGTTTTCCGTAGTTATTAGCTAGCTTCCTATGCCAATTAATTCGTCTATCAATTTTGTAGTTTTAGTTTCCTAGATAAAATGCAAATTACGCATGTACCCCATGAGTATTTGTTTCATCAATTAATTCTGTGCACAACCATTTTATGAACATATTAAGAAAATTTAAGAAAATATTTAATAATATGGATAAAGGTAACTAACGTGAATATAAAGTATATATGCATAATTAAATTATGTTTGAATGATGATAATTAATAAGTTGATTGCTTTAAAAAAAATATACACATTTTTTGTGGATAGATAAATAAGACAAGTGAATATTATTTTTCAAATATTTTCTTTTGCTAAAGAAACGATTTATTATGAGTGTTAATATTTTATATGGATGAGCGAAATTAGTTTTTGTGAAAATCGAATTTAAAATGTGGACAAATCAAAATTATGATACAATAGAAGAACTCAATCTAATTCAAAATTCTGATTAAAAAAAATATTAATTTATTTATATTATTTTCTTAATAAAATAAAGTATCATTTTACAGTAGATGTTGCTGACACTGAACAATCAAGAATAAATTGCAATAATTCTGTTTAGAGGGTATTTTCATGCTTCTTTTTAATTAAGTACTTTTTCTCTATTACCCACATGTCCTACAAATGTGGAACATAATGTGTAATATAAAAAATACGACATATAGTACTCCTCCATTCCTTGATTATCTTCAAATTTTCTATTTCAATTCGTACCAAATTTATTTTCACATTATTAAAAGAAAAACAAAACTCAATATAAATATTTATACTACATATTCAAAAAATATTACATACCTACTTTTATTAGATTGAGAATAGTCATTAAAGTAATTTCTTTAAACATATATGCTCAAGACAAATATGAAAATTAATAGAGAATTGTATTTAGAGATTATCATTGTTGTTACGTGGACATATATGAGTAGGTCTCTTCTGAACTCGAGTTCACATAAATTCGTATTATTGTTACGTATAATCTCTATTACTGTTATTTATACGTACTATCACTGTTATAAAAATACACTTAATATTTTAATAGTGATAATTTATATATATGACAGTGATAATTGATAATCTAAAACAAGTTTTTGTCGGACATATATACACTAGAAATAGATGTCGACCTTACGTTGACTAACACACTCATCTTTGACCACATGAGGTGCCACTAGCTAAACCAACTTGCTCAATCAGTCATCTAATAAATCTTTAATCTACCTCCATGCATCTCTCTCTCTCTCTATATATAGTGCATCTTCCTCCTCATTTTAATTAAACTTCTTCAAGCTACCACTATAACCATGGCCGAGGGGAAACCGGATGCACCCGTACCCGCTTTCGACCCGCCAAAAAAACCCAAAAGCAACAAGTATGCTTTGGCTTGTTCTTTCTTAGCATCCTTGACCTCCATCTTACTTGGATATGGTACCTAATATTTCTTTCAATTCTATTTTAAATAAATATATATATGTAATTTGAATTTATTGTAAAATGTACAATATTTTTAATTTGTTGCATACGTGCAGATATAGGAGTGATGAGTGGAGCGATAATCTATATCCAAAAAGACCTCCACATTTCCGACGTCCAAAAAGAGGTGGTAATGGGCATTCTCGCCGTCTACTCGCTCATCGGCTCCGCCGCAGCCGGCCGTACCTCCGACTGGATTGGCCGTCGATACACCATAGTGTTCGCCGGAGCCATATTCTTCGCCGGGGCTCTGCTTATGGGCTTCGCCACTAACTACGCCTTCCTTATGGTCGGCCGCTTTGTGGCCGGTATAGGTGTCGGCTATGCACTGATGATAGCGCCGGTGTACACGGCGGAGCTGTCGCCGGCGTCCTCGCGCGGCTTCCTCTCTTCCTTCCCGGAGGTGTTCATCAATTTCGGTACGTAATTATTGATTTAGTTTAATTAATTACTTTTTTTGAAAAAGATATGTTAATATGTTTTTGTATTTTATGTGGAAAATTAAGATTAATAATTAAAAATGTGGTCCTTAATTTGGATTTTACGTGGTATGCGGTCCTTTTCATGCACATGAAATCTCCAGCTGGAAATGAGATGTGATTGGTTGGTGTTAGGACTATATTCAACAATGTGCCTGGACAAGGCGATCGAGGATGTTAATATTTTCAATATTTTGTTTGAATCTAGGCGTTTTTTTTATTTTATTTATATTATATACTCAAAGTTTATCACTTTCCTTTTTTTTAAATGTCCAAAAATAAATTTCTTATCCCATAAAAAGTAATAATACTGCTTCGTATGTTAATAAATAAATACATTTTTTCATAGCTTTCTATTTTTTTTTTTATTATTTTATACAAAATTTAACATGTGGCTGATTATATAATAATAAATAATACATCTTCTTAAATAAAAAATCTTCTTAAATAAAAAATAAAAACTTAAAGAAGAACGGAGGGATTACATGTTAATGAGTACAATCGACCAAGAAAAAAGTTCATAAACACAGAGTAATTTAGTCTTTGATTGGTCTAGTTTTCTGTCCATCTAGTTTCTAAAACTTTCAACACAACATTTTTTAAAATCCCATTGTAAACTGCAATAGTATGTTATAATATGTATATTGATGATGCCTTCTAAAAATGTGCATTAACATAATTATATATGCCATACTTCTTCCTTCCCAAAACATTTTACAAGGAAAAAAGACACATTTTAAGAATTAGTGGAATGAATTTGGGTGTAATTTGATAATTTTATATATAAAGTAAAAAATAAAATTAAACTAGATTGAATGTAGTATGAGTTAAAAAAGAAGAAGATATTTTATGTAAATACTATAAACTTAGAGTATATGAATTTTATTTTTTTAATTTGCAGGTTAATATAGAATATTAAGAGGCAATTATGAAATAATATATGCAAAAATTTATATTATTCAAAAAGTATACTCCACTCCATTCATCTAATGAAATTATTTTAAAAATTAAATTAAATACGAAATCTATTAGAATCGACCCCTATCCATCCATCCATGATCCAATACGCCATCAATTCTTCAGTTTCAATTATTGACTTTGAGTCAAATCCAGTAAACCACTAATTTTCTGATTGATTTTGTTTTGCAGGCATATTGCTGGGTTATGTTTCAAATTTTGCTTTCTCCAAACTCCCTTTAAACTTGGGGTGGCGATTTATGCTCGGAATCGGCGCGATCCCCTCCGTATTCATCGCCCTCGGTGTCCTCGCCATGCCCGAGTCCCCACGTTGGCTCGTTATGCAGGGTCGACTCGGCGACGCCAAGCGAGTCCTCGACAAAACCTCCGACTCACTCGAAGAGTCAAAATTAAGATTATCCGAAATCAAAGAAGCCGCCGGTATACCTGAAAATCACGTCGACGACGTCGTCCCAGTCCCCAAAGGCAACCGCGGCGACGGAGTGTGGCGGGATCTCCTCTTCCGCCCGACGCCGGCCGTGCGCCACATTCTATTGTGCGCCGTGGGAATACACTTCTTCCAACAAGCGACCGGCATAGACTCGGTCGTGTTGTATAGTCCGGATATATTCAAAAAAGCGGGTATACACAATGATAACGATATTCTACTCGCGACGATGGCCGTCGGATTCACGAAGACGCTGTTCATATTAGTGGCGACGTTTCTGCTGGATAAGATCGGACGGCGGCCGTTGCTTCTAAGCAGTATGGCGGGGATGATTCTGTCGCTATTGGGCCTAGGGTTTGGGCTCACTGTGATCGAAAAGAATGTGGGCCATAGATTGACATGGGCCGTAGCTTTGTGCATAGCTTCGGTACTATCCTACGTGTCATTTTTCTCCATTGGAATGGGCCCCATCACCTGGGTTTATAGTTCTGAGATATTCCCTTTAAGATTAAGGGCCCAAGGGTGCAGTTTAGGAGTGGCAGCAAATCGTGTCACGAGCGGGGTGCTTGCAATGACATTTATATCCCTGTACAATGCTATAAGCATTGGAGGGGCATTCTTTTTGTATGCTGGAATTGCCTTATTTGCCCTTGGCTTCTTTTACCTATTATACCCCGAGACGCAGGGGAAAACCCTTGAGGAAATGGAGGCTTCATTTGGGTCATTCTTTAAGTGGAGGTCAAGGGCAGTGGAATTAAGGCAAAAGAGTGGGGACAGAAATGTCCAATTGGGGACTACTGCTGTGTATACTTAATGTGAAACTAATGGAGTAGATTTTATGAAGCAATTAAATAATATTTGTTATAAAATACTGGGTAATTATGTGTATTTAAAAATTATCAAAGATTATGAAGTCATAGATTTAAATACCGAATAAAATAATGTGAAACATTGAAGTGAAGAAGCTTTGGTGATATATTGCTCTATTATTATTATTATTATTATTATTATTATTATTATTGGAAAATAATGGATTTTCTTTTATTTTCCACGTAAAAATGTGCTGGAGAGCTTAATTTGAGCTTACATGAATAAGGCATAACTATTTCTTTTCTTTGTTAATTTTTTTTTTTTAATTATCATAGTATACAAGAGATAATACTATCTAGAAACGGGTCAAAAAGGAAAATTAAACAAACATGATTATTTTTTATTTGGAAAAGTAAACGTGCACATCGGACATCTTATCCAATAAACATAAAATTAAACATTTTTAGGGAGGGATTAAAAAATATTTCAGTTAAAAAGTTAGAAATTTTGTGTCGTGTGGGAGTGGGACCGTGTCACTGCGAGTGTGGGCTACGGAATCTGTTAAATAAATATAGGAGAGCGCGCGGATTTATAGACACTTTTTTCTTTTTAATGAATGGAAATACATAAACATTTCGAATCCATAGATTTTACAAATAAATAACACTCTCTCCATAAATTTACAAATACTTAAATTTCATTTTATGTTTAAAATAGAGAAATTTTAAATCCTCTTCAAATCCATATCATTTGTGAAAATTCTCATTTTCACTCTTTCATTACCCATTTTCTTTACTTTTTTCCTTCTCTACCATCTTTTTATAATTCCTAACTTTAAATGTATATTTTTTTACATGTATTTTTGTTTACATCAATTTATTTTCAAATCCATCCATTTGGACCAAAAGGTTAACGTCAATATATGGATATTAATTTAAAAAATAAAACTGAAAAAAAAAAATTAATTTGCTGATGCCATGACATCGTCACAAAAGCACTGTGGACATAAAATATACTAACATTAATTCTGTATATCATTTCTATAAAGTTAAAGACTATTTAATTTGTACTTATTATTAACCTAATACGACTATCTCACATAAAACACGGAAAATTCGAAATGAACTCTATCCAATTTATATTATTACCAAGGCCACAAATTCATTTATATATTATATAATGTTTTTCTTCTTTATTTTAATTATACTTTTTATTTAATAATAAATAATTGAAAACTCATGTAGAAAGAGATCCACACAGCAACAGCCAGAAACAAGCCCTAAAACCATTTAATGCATTAATCAACAAGCAAAATCTATGTAAAAAAAAAAAAAATACACATATGCCAAACAAATCCTAGACGTAGATATCATCTGCATGCACTAAAACGAAAAGCAACATTAATAAGAAATTCACCAAAGACGACGTCGGATCCCTAAAATTAAACAAGCAATTAATTAAACAATCCAACCTTTATCCAATCCAATCAAATGCGAGAGGGCCCGTTTGGTTGGAGCTGATTGCACAATCCCATATAAGTGGAGAAAACCAGCCGATCTTTTGCCCCTGTACGGTGTATCATAGTGTGTTTGCAGAAATACTTTAGCTGATTCAGATTGCAGCATCCCAGCATCTGTCCCAGAAACAGAAACAGCCAATTGATCGATTTCTTCTTCTCCGCCATCACGGGCCTCACGCTGTTGCGCTCCTCGCAGCGGCGGCAGTCCGGGAGGGCCGGGCTCGTCCAGATCTTGGGGGCCCGATCGTGCATGCTCCCCACGTTTCCGGCTATGAAATCAGCGATCTCCCTGAATTTCTCCTCCAGATTGAACCGAATGTTGTACCTGGACTCGCATTTCTTACACTGGACTTCGCCGCCGATAAAGAAGATATTATGGGAGTAGAGATAGTCCAGCGTGTGCACGGTACAGCGCCGGTCGCCGGCCCAGGGATACGGCGGCGGAATGGTGGCGGGTTTTCCCGGGGGTGGGGTTCCGGTGGGGTTCCGCCGTGGGCGGCGTTGGATGGGGGTGGGGGTGGGGTGGTTTTGGGGTGGGGCGGACTCTGGCGGCGGTGGGAAGAAGAATTGCTGCAGGGTTGGGAGGATGGTGGATCCGCCGCTTGAGGAGACGTAGAAGTGGCCGGGGGATGAGAGGCAGAGAGTTAGCAAATTGGTATCCGTATCCATATCTTGGTTTTCTTGAATTTGATTGTCGTTGATGTCGCCGCCGCCCATGGTTTCTGATTTTTAGTTGCAGAGAGAGAGAGAGAGAGGATGAAGAGTGAGAAATGAGGTGGAGGGATAAGTAGAGGAGGAAGACACTTGAAAGTTTGTTAGAGAATTGGGCAGAAATATTTCGTACTAATATTTCTTTTAACGCGGATATATTGGCTATGCGGATATATTGGCTATTCGGATTGGTTTGTTATTCTGTTATTAAGTTTAAATTTCGAAAGTTTAAAATTAAATCACGAAATTTCGTCGATGTTTCTTACAGATAATGATAAATAATTAGTGGTAGCAGACGTTTTGTTGTTTTAGTTACATTTAAAGAACAGAAAATTTAAGACTAAGCAAGCATGAAAAGATCGATATTCATATCCGTACATTTAATTATATTCATTGAATTTTAAAATTAAGATTAATGTATTGAATCCTGATAATTTGTGTCAAGAACGCATTTAATTAACCATTTGAAAAATTCATGTGCATGAGAAGAAACGAAAAAGGTCGACAATATATGTATCTGATCATGAATATTGCTTAATTAATAAATTCAAACTATAAATACATATGATTGTAATACAATATTATCTTTATTAAGTGTAAAAGCTAACCTAAGTTTGAATTCTGATATCTAATCCTGAATTCTGAATACTGATCCTGAAGATTGGGTTCTGAAGGAAAATCCTAAGTTGAGATCCTAATCCTGAAAGAACCTGATCGTGAACTTGAGCGAAGGTTTGATACTGAGTCTAAGTCTACTGAAGACTCAATAACCTGAATCCTGAGATAGTTTATCCTGAACTAAAAACACTCACTTCGAGTCATTCATAGTGAAGTCATATCCTGAAGACTCAATAACCTGAATTCTGAGATAGTTTATCCTGAGCTAAAAACACTCACTTCGAGTTATTCATACTGAAGTCATATCCTGAGCTGACAGTTATAAGAAAAAAACATAGTATAATGAAGGCTACTTTAATAGGGTAAAGTCGTTATTTGAGCTGTTGGACGAGTAATCCTATTGGACGATTTATCAGTTATTCTTGGCAGTTGTAACCATACAAACTCGTTGATTGGTTACAGATTTAAGATCAGTTAGGGATTAGGGCTATAAATATACGCATTCAAACCAAGATAGTGTGTGATAATCATTGAGGAGGATTATTGAGAAAAGCTGTGAATACACTTTGTACTCTGTAACTATTATCCATTTATTAGTGAAAGTAAACCGTGGACGTAGATCAATTGATCGAACCACGTAAATTCTCTGT
Source organism: Prunella vulgaris (assembly GCA_026898435.1). Lineage (NCBI taxonomy): Eukaryota > Viridiplantae > Streptophyta > Magnoliopsida > Lamiales > Lamiaceae > Prunella > Prunella vulgaris. The sequence goes on along the minus strand of JAPKLY010000014.1, from coordinate 238,892 downwards.
TCATTGATTTCTTAATTTTCTGTTACTTTGTGTTCATCGGAATTTTTCAAGATTCTGATTATTTGAACATTCAAAATTTTGTTGAAGTCCATAATTTTCACAACAATCTTCTTTTCTTCCTCATATCTCAACTCAAACCAAAATGATCAGATGAACTTTTCCTCAGTCTAAAATTTCAACAAATTAACTTAAATACATTATATATCACCCACCTACATACATTTTGTATCATTGAAATTAATTAAATGTATACCGATGTATCAAACACTATTTAATTTTTTTTTCCAATTGTATGGGAGGATATTCCATTTCCTTATGTATGCATTTTGGGCCACTGACCGTCTCTCTGCATGCATGCAGTTCACCGACTCTCCCTCGTTAAAAAGAAAAGAAAAAAAAAGAGAGAGAATATAGTTCATGTTCTTTTATCTTAATTTGAATAAATTAGGCGGACAAAATATTTGACCATTCACTAAAAAATAACAATCACTAATTAATATTAAGGAAAAATACACTTTTTTATCCTATAAGTTTCGTTGACTTTGGTTTTCGTACTCTTAAATTTTGAATTTTGGTTTTCGTCCTTTAACTTACAAAAAATTATGATTTTCGTCCTCTTAAATTTTGAACTTTGGTTTTCGTCCTTTAACTTACCAAAAATTATGATTTTCGTCCTCCAACTGCCTATAACCAGTCATACAACCGGTAATACACATGTGGATCCATTTTTTCAAATTTTTAAGTGAAATACTGACGTGTGGGTATTTGGAGGGAATTAGGTCTTGATGGATAAAATACAGGATTAACCGTAAATTCTCTCCCAAATCAAAACCCTAGTCAATCAAATCTAGGCATGGGGCTTGAGAGAATTAGGAAAAAAAAGGAACAAAAATCCTCAAATCATAACATCCAAAAGCCTAAATTCTTTTGAGCGCATACTCACTATACGGAAAGGAAGATGTATGTCTTCAAGAAATTCGTATGAATCAACTAGTTTTGAGCGCAATATTAAGTGTCATTGTGATTTCGTTGCACGGTTTGTACATCATATTCTAAAATGAATTCGGACCGAAGATTCAATGGATGTATGTATTGGACGGTATTTGAGAGGGAAATTGCGGTTAAAAGTGTATTTATTCAAGACCTATTTCCCTCCAAATACCCACGTCAATATTTTGTTTAAAAAATAAAAAAAAATGGATTGACATATGTATTACCGGTTGTATGACTGATTATAGGCGATTGGAGGACGAAAACCATTACTTTTGGTAAGTTAAAGGACGAAAACCAAAATTCAAAACTTAAGAGGGTGAAAACCATAAATTTTGGTAAGTTAAATGACGAAAACCAAAATTCAAAACTTAAGAGGACGAAAATCAATGTCAACGAAACTTATAGGACAAAAAAAATGTATATTCTCTAATATTAACTATGTGTATTTTAATCTGTCTCTAAACATGTTTTGTGATAAAAAATTATATCAAATTCATTTAGATTGTGTTTAAATTCGTCCACTTCACTTATTTTGATAAAATATTCATGATTTGATGAAATATTTTCCTCTTCATTTTATCCATCATGCATGTTATATATGCAGTTACATGATTACGTAGACGACTTCACAAATTTTCATTCCACAATCATAATTATGGAGACGATAAGAATCTCTTACTCCATCATGCATGTTATATATGCTTTTACAATGATGATTATGTATACTTGATTTATTATGATTGGAGTATAACCATAATAAATCAAGTATTACACAATCATCATTGTGTAGTAAGAGATTCTAATTGAAAATTTAGATGTCAACATGAATGTATATGTACATTAATTATATATATTAATCAACAATAACTTTTTATCTCCATAATTATATCAAAATTGGAGTATAACCATAATAAATTAAGTATTGTGGAGTAAGAAATTCTAATCGAAAATGTCGATATATATATATATATATATATATCAACTTTTTTACATGAATGTGTACTCATTACCAGAAAAAATTAAATAATTGGTTTGCATGCAGTGAAGAAAATAAATAAAATAATCTCTCATTTATTACTCATGCAATATCTACTATTTCTACATATCTAGGGAGAGCGCTATATTAACTAACTAATGACGATCAAATTAATGAGTAAAATCTACAGAAAACAGAAGAAGAATCTTACTAATAAAAGCTATTATCACGAGTCTAATTGACATGATCATAGAGAATAGTATAGATGATGAACACATATAGTACGTCCATCACTGAATCTCGTACTACTAATTTTCAATATGCGTGCTACTATTAGCATGAAGAAGAGCATCCTTAACAAGAGATTAACCAACACATCAACCAATTACCAAGAAAAAAAAATCAAAAAATTTGGAATAGCCAATCAAAGATAGAAGGGCCCGGTTGGTTCGAGCTGTCTGCACAAGCCCAAATAAGCAAGAAATAGGACCCGATCTTTGGCCCCTGTTCGATGATTTCTGGTGTGTTTGCAGAAATACTTGAGCTGATTCAGAGTGCAACAGCCCAACATTTGTCCCAATAGAAGAAACAGCCAATTAATCGATTTTTTCTTCTCAGAAATCAACGGCCTCACGCTTTTCTCCTGGCCGCAGAGGCGGCAATCTGGGAGGGCCGGGCTCAACCAGAGTTTGGGGGCCCGCTGCCGCATTCCTGCTCTGTTTTCAGCGACAAATGTGGCCACTTCCTTGAATTTCTGCTCCAAATCGAACTCCATTTTGAACCGGCCATTGCATCTCTTGCACTGGACATCGCCGCTGATGGTGGAGATCCGGTGCGACCGGAGGTAGGCCAGGCTGCGCACGTTAGCGCGGAGGTCGCCGGACCAGGGGAACGGCGGCGAGATGGTGGGGGGTTTTCCCGCCGGTGGGGTTTTGGTGGGGTTCCGTCGCCGGCGAGATGCGAGAGCATCGTTGGGATATGGCTCCGGTGGGGTGGAATGCTGCGGCGGCGGTGGGGTGGTGGCGATGGGGTGGTGGGGGTAAGGTGATAGGGAGAGAGCTAATGAATCCGTCGTAGTTGAATTGGGGCGGCAGCTCTTTCTCTTTCTCCTTTGGGTGTTGCTGCTGTCCATGGAGAGGGAGAGAATGGAGGACGGTTGCGGAAGAGAGAGGGAGAATGTTGAGAGCGGTTGCAGAAGAGAGAGAGAGAGAGAGGGGGAATTCCGAAAGGACAGCAATTGCAGAGAGTGATGAAAGAGAGAATTGTATAGGACACTTGCAAGTTTGTTAGAGATATATATAACAGCATGTACGGATCGATCAATATTTCAAATATCTTTTGATATTAAAAAGGGACATTATGATTTTTTAAAAGAAAATCCGTTTCGAAGTCTGGACCTAGTAATTTTTTTTTGTCCATATATTTTTGTGCTAATTCAAGAAATGGCTTTTCATTTATTTTAATTACTGGTAATATTTTCGCTCTTGCAATCGAGTGATATTTAATAATTTTTCTTTAATTTTATTGATATAATTAATTATTTTATAACATATATGTGTCATAACGTGGTTAAATTTGATATTACACCATTGGTTTGCATTTTAAAATTTTAGTGTGTAAATTAATATTTTTTTTTAAATATGAGTCTTTAATATTAAAATAAAAATTTTAACTAAAATTAAATTAAAATAAATTAATTTTTTTTATTTTGATTACTTATTTTTGCGCATATATATATATATATATATATGCGCAAAATTTTATTTTTAAAACATATCAATTTAATTAATTAATAGATCTTTAAAATTCTTCTTGAGACTTTTTTTTTGAAATAATAATTTGATCAATAAAATAAAAATAAATTTACATTTAATTTTATCAATATTTAAAAAAATGTAGTACAATAAAATTTTAAAATTATGAAAAATAAAATTCACATTAAACGTCATTAATATAAGTATCTTTTAAAATTCATATTTTTTTATTTTATTATACAAATCATATATACCTTGAATCTTAATTCTCACTAAAAGATAGAGTGATTTGTAAGTTGATTTCATACAAAAAATCTATCTTAATTCGTATATTTGAAGAAATGATTAAATATGTATATGCACATTAAATAAAAAATAGATTGAAAGAGGTACAAAGCAAAAATTAGAAATTATACTTTCAAAGAACTTTTAAAATTTTACCTTTAAAGACTTTTTATACTTTTACAAACTAATGTCAATAAATTATCATTAAATCAAATAATAAAGTAATTTTTTAATATATTAAAATTTTCAAAATTGTGCAACCAAAAAAGTTTTTTTTTTAAAAAAAAATTGGGCTCAGACCCATTTTTTTTTATTATATATATATATAGATAGATTATTTTTTTTAAGAAAAGCATAGTCTGGCGTGAATAAAGTTTTACCGTGTTAAATTAATACTTGGAAGAGTATTAGTTTTAAAAAATATTAATTATTTCATTAAATAATATGATCAGTTGGAAAATATTAATTATTTTACAATAAAATATTAGCTGTAAACAATCCACCAAATTAGAAAAAATGTTTTCCAATCCATTGTAGGAAAAATATTCTGAAGATCAAGACGGGGTAAAATTAATTAATTAAAAGATTTATTTATTTGCATTTGATTAATCCTAGAGAAAATTTGTAGATAGGAGAAGGTATTTGACCATCATTTGGAAAATCCAAGCAGTACATAAATAAAGAAACACAAATTTTTGAATGCATCTCAATAATAATCAATTCATAACATCATAATTAAAGCAAAACTTAATTAACTAAACTGAGCAAGTAATTTCTCTATCTCCAAACAAAAAATTTAACAATTGCGCATTTGTTTTCTCCTTTATTTCAAAGGAATTGGAAGCTCATGATTTCGAAATTGCTAATTTCATCTTCATAAAAGGTTAGTAACTACTCCCCCTCTGTCCCACTGAAATTTACACATTATTCTAGTTTGGACGTCCCACACGAATTTGTACATTACTAAAAAAGAAAATATATATTGATTTGCATGTACACTCACAAACAAATACACATATTTACCCATATGCCACTACTTTATATATAAAACATATTTTCCTTAAAAAATGTGTCGTCCCGTAGGGTGCAAATTCCTACGGGACGGAGGGAGTATAATTTACTTGTGATTCCAAATTGCGAGATGATCGATGCAATTTTTTTCTGGATGACTTACATATTGGTTCAAAAAAATAACTACATTTACAAATTGATTCACAATATCTGCACAGAAGTGTAATTTTTTTCTGTACAGAATCAATTTATAATTTTGGTCAATTTTGAGAACCACTTAGTAATTTTACCTTTTTTTTCAAATTTCAGGCATAAGAAATTACGCTAAAGTGATTTTAAAAATAAAATAACGCAATAAGAATTCCTGAATATATATTATAAAATCGAAAAAACCAATATATAGTTACATATATTTGTAAATTGAACTATAACATAACATTAATCAATTATAATTTAATATATTGCTAGGAAGAAAAGATTTAAATCAACGTATATTATAATTGTTGAAGAAATATAAGTAAACGTACTATATATGCACATCTATATATTCAATCTTCAAAATTTAACTCTTCATCATTGACTATATTTACTTAAAATTAGAGGAAATTAAAAAAAAAAGAATTAATTCAATTCAATTCAATTCATGCAGGAGTAATTGAAATTTCAACAAAATGTAAACTCAATAATGAGGATCAAAAATCATGTCCACACACACAAAATCTCATTAATAGAGTCACTGCAGCGAATTCAAACCAAACTCACAGAACAATATGAAAAAAATCCCATACCAGTATCAGCAATATACTATATATCTGCAATCACCACAAAGATCAAATGACAAGAAACTGACCAAGAAAATTAATGATAGAAGGCCTCGAACGGGTCAACCTGGCGGCACAAGTCCATGTAAACACGGAAGAGAATCGCCCTTTTGGCGCCGGTGAGGACGTTTCCGGTGTGCGTGCAGAAATACCTGAGCTGTTCCACGCTGAGCAGACCCAGCATCTGCCCCAGAAGCAAAAACAGCCAGTTGATGTTTTGCTCCTGCTCTGCGATCACGGGGATCACGCTCTGCCTCTCCTTGCACAGCACGCAGTCGGTGGGGACCGGGTTCATCCACATAGGGTGGGCCCGATGGCGCATCTCATCCACGTGTTCGTACACGAAATCTGTCAGCTCGTCGAATTTCTTCCGCAGATTGTGCCGGATCTCGTACGTGCGTTCGCACTTGTTGCAGTGGACGTCGCCGCTGATCTCCATGATGTCCTGGGAGTGGAGATACCTCAGCGAGTGCACCTTGCAGCGGCGATCGCTGGACCAGGGGTACGGCGGCGGGATGATGGCCGGTTCTTCCGGCGCCGGGGCTCTGTCGCGGCCACGTCGTTGGCGTCGCGGCGGGGTGATGGTGGTGACGTTCCGGGGTGCGCCGAGTAGAGAATTGAGAATGGAGAACGGCGGGTAGGAGAACGGGTGAGGTGGATGGATGGGGATGAAGGAAGCGGCGGCGGAGGAGGAGGCGAGGTGGTGGCCGGCGAATGGGTTCACGATATTGGTAGAGGTGGTTTCTTGAGCTGGGCCTGGAATAACGGAAGGAGAGGGAACGGTTGGGATCGGAGGCTGATCATCGCCTTTATCACCACCGGCGGATGGGTTCACGATATTGGTAGAGGGGGCTGGGCCTGGAATAACGGAAGGAGAGGGAACGGTTGGGATCGGAGGCTGATCATCGCCTTTATCGGCCATCTTTTTCAGTTGATGGGAGAGAGAGAGAAGATGAAACATGTGAGGAAGGTGATGATCAGAGAATTAGTAGAAGGAGAGTGCAGTTTACGAAAGTTAGTTAGATATAAGCAAGCAGTTTCTTCTTTTTATTTTTAATTAATATCCATTATATCCGGATATATTAACTGGCGGGAATCATTCGATAATTTTTTCACTTTTTGATTTAGTCTCATAATTATATAATATTTCAATTTAGTCTCGTAACAATTCAAATCTAATCAAAATAGTTCTAAGTCGCCGAAAATGACATAAAACGGCGTCATTTTACTCACGTGTTATATTTTCCGGTGAAATTGACTCACACGACACATGAGTAAAAAACACCGTTTATGTCATTTTCGACGATTTAATACTAATTTGGTTAGATTTGAATTGTTATTTGACTAAATTGAAATATTAAATAGTTATGAGACTAAATTGAAATATTTCATAATTATGAGACCAAATAAAAAGTGAAAAAATTATGGGAGTGTTTTGTTATTAATCCAATTAATTGGCTATTCAAATATCATTCCCGTATGGTTTGCTCTTCTGTTAAAATTCAGTTATATAGGGGCTAGCTATACTATGTCACACACTTGAATTTTGTGCTAACAAGTTTCACTATACATGAAATTGGTTGGAATAATATTAATAATTTTATTAGGTAATAGATGTTCATACTGTAATATATTAGTTATAAATGATATTAATTAATTGGAGATTTAAAATTCGTCAATTTCGTGCTATTGGCCAGAAATTGCATAAAACTGTGTCGTTTTCGGTTAAACTGTATAATGTGGTATTTTTTTTGGACGTGGCGCATTAGTTTAATTTGCTGGCAAAATATTTCACTCAGCGTGCCAATAGGACGAAATTATTGAATTAGAAACATATAGGACTAAATTGAAAAAAATATTAATAGATTCATTTCAATAAAATAAAAAGTTCATAAATTTTTTGTTTTAAATTAATCTAAATTTCAATAAAGATTATCAATCAAAAGGCATTAATTATTTTAACATTGGATTTTTTTGACGGGTAATATTGGATATTAGTTGTAAACCTATTTTAGGGTGAAATCGATTCAAAAAATTAATACAATAGAATATAGATTTGTCAGTCCACACATTTTTTTTTTTCAGAAGAAAAGTAAATGTCAAGACTGGATAACATTAATTAAACAACAATGTTAATTAAAATATTTATTTATTTACATTTGAATCCTATAAAATTAATTTGTAGTCAAGAAGGTATTTGACCATCATTTCTGGAAAATCCAAGCAGTATAAACAATTAACACAAAATATTTAAATAACTAATCAATTCATATATCACCATAATATACCTAAGTAATTAATTTATAAACTAAACAAGTAATTTCTCTAACCGCAATTCTCCTTTAATTATTTCATTGGAAATTTAAAATTTCTTTCATTTTCATTTTATGATCAGCAACTAATTTGTCATACTAATTAAAATATGGAATATATATTACACAAACCACGAGCTAGGTGCCAAGTTAATTAGTCCCGTTATAACTAATTATTTATGGGTGATCATTTACATATTAGTTTAAAAAAATGACTATATTTACAAATTCGTTTATAATATCTGCACATAAATTATTATTTTTTCTGCTCATAACCAATTTGTAATTTATTAATTTTGTGAACTATTTTGTAATTTTTATATTATTCATTTATATGAAATGGTCCCGTAATTTTTGAATTGAACATATTAGTTTCATAACTTTTTTTATTTCTGTGAATGGTCCCACAACTTTTGAGTGGAACAACTAATTAGTCCTGTATTTATTTCAATTAATGCTCGATTTTAATCCTAGAAAATTGGCGATTTTACGTGGCACAAATTTTGGCCCACATCATGGAAATTTTTATGTTACACATCATTTTAATTTTTTTAAAACAGTTGCTAATCAAATAAACAAAATGCCTTCAGTAATTACTTTCTTTCGCAAAATTATTTTTGTTGTTTCTTTCAATGGATTGATCCCATGATGTGTGAGAGGGCTATATATATCATTACAA
>JAPKLY010000014.1:188492-229741 GCA_026898435.1 Prunella vulgaris | reverse complement strand
GAGAGAGAGAGAGAGAGAGAGAGAGAGAGAGAGAGAGAGAGAGAGAGAGAGAGGGGCTCTACTTTAGCAAATTTTATGCGAACAACTTTATCCATGCATAATTTTGACAAGATATTAAGTTGTTTTATGGGGTATTAATTTACATATTAATTAAAATAATTATTATATATTGATTCAAAATATTTGTATAGAAGCGTACTTTTTATTTGCATAGAATTAATTTTTAATTAGTGTTATTTTTTTAATATTTTATAATTTTTCCTTGTTTTATTAAAGAGTTAGTTTTTATACTCTCTGTCACAATATTTATTCATACTTTCCATTTTCGTCTTTTATTCTTATTGGTTTTTTTATAATTTGTTTTATTGTCACACTCATGGATTCCACAATTATTCTATAATATCTATTTTATTTTATTTTCCTTAAAACTCGTGTCCACATAAGAAAATAAATTTGAGAGATAGAAAGAGTATTAATTTTGAATGATATTAGTTCTTAAAGAAAATTATTAATTATTTCACAAATATGTACATTAATTATTAATACACATTACACGCATCCGACATGTGTTAACAGTTTAGAGGGGTGTGGATTTGAAATCCGTAGATTTCACATATAAATAATTACTTTCTAATTTATAAATATTTAGATTTGAGTTATGTTTAAAAATGAGAAATTTTAAATCCTCTTAAAAACATGTCATTTGAAATTCTTCATCTATACCACTTTTCATCTCTATCTCTTTTTATTTTTTCCTTTCTCTTTCATTTTTATATTTCTTAACTTGAAATATATATTTTTCACATATTTTTTTTTATTTTATTTATTTTTAAATTCATGCCTTCAGATGGAGCCTAAGTCAAACAAGAGAAGTGAAAAAAAATAAAAAAAATCAAACTGAATACATCCTTTGGCCGTTAGATTTTTTTTCCTTTGGCCGAATAAATCTCATTATACATCCTGGTGTAGTACGCGTAGAATGTATGACGACTACACGCGCCCTTACTGCCGGGATTTTCTTTTAACACTTTACTATGCGATTTATAATACAAAAAGGGAAAATTTTATTTTAATTAAATTCTGGTGGCTTGTTTGTTTTTTAGTTAAAATTTTCACAATTTTTATTTTTTAGTTATGGAATACATGGTTTATGAGTGGGGTGGTGTGCTAGTGAAATGACATGGAACAAGGTGAAATTATTCAATAATTATTAAAACATAAGAAAAATATTATTTTCGTAGCATTTTTAGTTTCTTCATGTCATACACGGTGGAACGCACACATTACGGGGTAAAATTCTAACATGGGTCACGATTAAAATTTGATCAAAATTACTTATTCCCGCATAAAATTAACCTACCATATTTTAAAGAACACCAAATAAAAATTGATGTGGGTGGTATTATCGCTATATCTTAATTTTTTTTTCCATTTTTGATGTAACACGAGATTTAATAAAAATTACAATTATATCATAATGATTAGTTAAAGTAAAAAAAAGTGAAGGTATTGTGTGGTCTAAATTTTTAGTTGTGAGTGGATGTATTTCCAAATAAGAAAATAAGAAAAAAATTTGTGAAAAAAAGAAAAGAAAAATAATTTTATGAACAGAGAGAATACAACGTAAGGACACGGACATACAATTTATTTAATTACTAATAAACTCGGATAAACCGCACAATATTTATTGGTTGACAAAGATTTGAAAGCATCAGAATAAATTGTTGGCATTAATTATTCAAGTTAGGCATAGGCCTCAATAACAGATGCAATGGCCTCAAGATTAGTGACTGAAAACCTAGTGAAGCCAGCTTGGTTGATCACATACTCCCATTCTTTATAAGTTCTCTCCTTCCCTTTGTGTGTGTGAGCCAGCATCACCATGTCCAATGCCAAACGAACATCGCTGTACTTGTTCTCCTCTCCTTCTTCAATCACTGCCTCCACGATCATAACTTTCCCTCCATTCGACGGAACCGCGTCTCGACATTTTTTCAGAATCTCAATGCACTCCTCGTCGCCCCAATCATGTAGTACCGACTGCAGCCATGAACGCATTAACAAAATAATTATGTAGGAAAAAATAATGAGGGACACACTTTTTTCTTAAATTGTAAAAAGGGTAGATGTGCAAAAATTATAAAAAAATGTACACTTAAAACTCACTTAGGATGAGTATACAAATATTATAAAAATTATGCACTTGCCCCTCTTCGTAATATAACTAAAAAATTGCCCTTTTGCAACTGTCTCAATTATATATTATGTAGTAGCACTTAATTTTAATTAATTAATTACTAAATTTTGCTATGTATTTATATAAGAAATAAAATTTGGGCGATTTGGCAACTAGATAGCGACTCATTAGTTAAGTGTGTTTGTATCAGTAATGGCACAAAATCTTTAGTGGTAACATAACATATTGGAAAATATTATAGTATCTAAATATATATAATGATATAATTTTGAATGCATAAAAGTAATCTTATTATTATTATATACTTATAAACAAATTTGATAAGATACCTACTGATCTCTTAACAACACTTGCAATTGGATAAGAAAAAAAATAGTACCTTGCCAATAATGGAGTCAAGTAATTCTCCTAGTAGTATTTTTATATCCATCATTATAAATCATCAAATTAACTTTAGATAAAGTATGTCGACTAGTAATTTGATCGAGTGACCGACAAGGAGGGATTTACACCTCATTGCATAATATTTTTTTTAAAAAAATGGTTTTATAAATAAATAAATATATACATATACTACCTCTATCCCGAATCTTCTTTTAAAAGATCTTGACACGCGGATTAAAAAAAAATTATGTGAATGTAAAGTTAATTAATAAAATATAAAAAATGTACTTTATTGACTTTTGTGATTGTAAATTATTTTTTTAGGTAGAAAAAAAAATTGAAATGTCCTAAAATGGAAAAAGGGGGGAGAAAAAGGGTTGGGACGGATTTAGTATAATTTTATGAGTGTATGAACAAATTGATTTTTTTTAATTATGTGTAAATTTATGAGTAACGTTTAAAAGAGAAAAAATGTGCTAATTTTTATAATATATAGGCTATATTACATACCATGAGGAAAGCAGCATCAGCCTTGGGAATTTCCTCAAACATGTTGCCTGCAACATGCTGGATCCCATCACTCGGCGGTGCAACAGCCACCACATGAGGCAGATCAAAGTTTATCCCTTGAATCCACGGGCACGCCTTCACCACTTTCCTCAGAGCAGTCCCATCGCCGCCGCCGACATCCACCAGAGACCCGATTCCGGCGAAGGCCTCCGGGTACTCATCGAAGATCGCCGCCAGTGTAAATCGAGCTATGCAGCTCATCCCATCGTCGATCATTTTGCTGTGCGCCGGATTCGCGGAGGCGTATTCCCATATATCTACGCAGTGTTCCGCCTCAAACGGCGGAACACCCTTCTCCGAACCTCCTGAGCTCAGTCTGTGCCATGGACCCAGCATCACCGATGTGCTCTCCAGAAGGATCAGATCCGCCATCGAATTTTCTCCATTTCTTATGAGCAGCTTCGAAAGTGGCGTCTGCGTGTAGCAAATCGAAGCTTCTTCTGTGATTCTTTGCTTGAAGAAACGCCGGTTGATTAAGTACCTGTTTCAATATATATATTCAAAATGTGTAAATTATTTAAAATATTCATTTAATAGAAAGAGCAGTTGCACAATATTATATTTACAATTGATTCATAATAATTATATATGAGTATAAATTTTTTCTAAACAAAAGTATATTATCATTTTTTTTTTTGCATAAAAGAATATTTTTTTCACAAAATCAATTTATATTTCATGTTAATTTTGTAGAATATTTTATAATTTTTTCATAAATTTAAACTTATCGATAAAATCTAGAATTAGAAACACTAATAAAGGATAAATTGTACAAATAATTCCATTAGAACTTGTACTCATAAATTTGGTCATTTTTTAAAATATAAATGGTCTCATAAATTTTTTTTTTGTTAAAAATATTGGATTAATATAGAACCAAATATATTGAGCACAAATTTTTATGAGACCACATACGAAATTTATTTTGATGGTGAGACTAAATATGCTAAAAAGAAAACAAAAAAAGAACGTAAAACCAAATCTGTTAAATTACATATTCTCGTAAAATCCAAAATGTAAAATTCACTCCGCTAATAACTAGTGATAAATTAAAAATATGATAACAATTGGTATGGAGGGACTAATTATATATACCTCATTATGCGGTGGAGGACTGGCGTGGAGCAGGCAACGGCGGCGGAGAGGTCGTCGAGCGTGATGGCTCCGCCGTGGGCTTGGAGGACGTCGGCGATTTGGAGTTGAATGGCGCATTTTACTACTGCCATTGGAGTGAAACCTAAAGCGTACTCCCATATCTTCACTTTTGCTTGCTTTTCTTCATTGTCTACTTCTTTTATTTTTTTCTCGACTTCTCCCATCTTTCTATATATTTTCTTGTTTGTGGTGTTAAATAAAATGTTGTAACAGCGTGGTCTTATATTGTGCTCAAGAAAGATCAAGTGATGGTGATACGTATTTATTAGATAGCAACAGAAGAAATAAATTATACTAATAAATTCACCAAATTAAATAAATGAATAATTTTCATGTGACTGTATAGGACATGTATAATCTCACCTATCTTTGACAAGTTGATTAATATAATATAGAATGAAATAATATTTAGTTTTAGGAAGTTAATGTTTAATTAGTTGAGTTGAGTTTTTTTTTTTTTTTTTTTCTAAAAGATTTTAATATTTTATAATTAAGATACGTGAGCTTAATTTTATAAGAAAGAGTTTTGTATGAAAATGATTTATGATAAATTATAGTATTGTTAAAAAATATCATCAACAATTAACTAAATTTTTAACTATTTATATTTTATATAATGAATGTAGTATCTTATTACGTAAGTTTAAAGTATTATATTTGTTTAGAAAAAATTTAAGTATGATCAATGAGACCAAAATTACAAAAATTAGATAATGATTTATGAAAGTGAATAGTGGTTGATTTCGCATTTTTAGATAAAATGTTCGAAACTCATAACCTACATAATTAATTAACAATCTAGGATATCCAAATTTATTCAATGAATAAGACGTTTAGACAAAATCTCTTTAAAATAAGATTGCCATATACTCTCTTCATATATCCATCATTTTTACTTTTATTTTTCTTAGGTTATTTATTTATTTTATTTTATTTTTATTTTTAAAATAAATTATATTTACAAATAAAAATTTGAGCCACACAATACATATTTTTTTTTACTTTATTTATTTTTAATATAATACTAATTTTTATTAATTATATATCATACCAAACAAAAAAAAAATGTAACCAAGTTTCGGGGCAGAGGAAATATAACATTTTAAAATTTACTCCCTCCGTCCATGAAACTTTTTCTCATTTCTTTGTGGGCACGGTATTTAATGAAAAATAGTATTATATTGAAATGATAGATAAAGTAAGAGAAAAATATGAGTATTGTGGGGCCCAAAATTTTATTGTGAGTGTGGGTTGTTTCCAAATAAGGAAATGAGAAAAAGTTTGTTGGACAAACAAAAAAGGAAAGTGAGAAATAGTTTGGTGGACAGAGGGAGTATCATTTATATGAGTCATAACAACTCTAGGTGTTAGTTCGTATTTAGTATAATGTTAGTTCATTTATTATGGCATGCATTGAACTTGTGGTGTTAATTCATATACTCCCTCAATTCCACTATAAGTTTCTCACTTTCATTTTCTGGATGTTCCACAATAAATTTCTAATTCCATAAAAAGCAACAACACTATTTCATATATTAATAAACAAATACTTTTTTTATAATTCCTCATTACGTTTTCACAACTTTTCATTATTTTATACAAAAGTCAACATGTGGCCCACTATATAATAATAAATAAATACACTTTCTTAAACAAAAAAAAGACAAAAAACTTAGAGAGGAACAGAGGGAGTACAATATCTTATATTATTTATCTCTATAATAATCAAATTTAAAAATGCTTATAAATAAATTAGTATTGTTCACCATATTATTTATGGTGTGTATTATTCACATAATATCTTTCTTATAATAAAATATCAAGACTCTCTAAATATGATTGATTAATTATGAGAAAAGAAAATCAATAAACATATATAGTGGTTACTTAGTTTTCTATAATTAATATTTCATGAATCACGACCAATATTGCAATTGTCTTGTGCATAGTTTCTGTGAAGATATGTCATTCGTAGGATTCTTCTTCAACTACCGACGAATCATTTGCATGCAATATTATTGCGAGATTATGCATATGATAACAAGAAATCGTTGAACAAAAAAGAATACATGTTTATATATAATGAATGATCCTATAAATGAGAAAAGATTTAATTAAAATTAAATCTTCTACAAGAGAACTACAAAAAATTGATAATTAATACTCCATCCATCCATCAACAAAATTATTTTTTCTCAGAAAAGTGACATGAAATTTAATTAAATTAATATTATATTAAAATAATAGATAGAGTAAGAGAAAAAAGTGGAGGTATTGCGGAGCCCAAACTTTTATTTGTGAGTGTAGATTGTTTTTCAATAAGGAAGGGGAATTTTTTTTGTAAGCAAACAAAAAAGAAAAGTGAGAAATAATTTTGTAGACGAGGAGAACAACTTGGAGTGAGAGTGAGCAGAAATCAAGTTGAAATTCTGATAAAAAGTTTGAACCTCATAAATTTTCTAACTTGTTACCTATCATAACCTTTTATTTTAAAAAAATTGTTTGAATTAAATAATAAAGTAGTCTATATTTTTTAAAAATAATTTACATAGATAATTTATAGATTTATTCTATAAAGTAAACAGACCCTACAACTATGATATTTTAATTAGCCTTCAGACTTGAAGGCTACTAAAAGGTTTTTAATCCCATTTCTTGTCTTTAATATCAAATTTAAAAATAATTATATTAATATTGTGATTTTAAAATTTATTTATTTTGATTAATTTTAATGAAATTTAAAAGTTATTTATGACATTGTTTTTTTTATTCAATAGTTCAAATTAACTATAGTTGTGCTTGGATGAAGGGACTTGAAGATGTGATTTTTAAATTCACAATTTAAATTATTCTATTTATTTATGTAAAATATATAAATAGATGGATTTGGATTTCAAATACTTAATTTTGTACCTAGTTCAAATTAAGAGAAATTTCAAATACTTAGTAAAATCATGAAATTTATATATTTATTGTTGGGCGGAGTAGGCAGGTGCGCCGAGTCCAACAGTCTGCCTAGCCGAGTCGGGCGGAGTAGGCAGGTGCGCCGAGTCCGGCGGAGGCATTCGAACTCGTGGGGCTGCAGCTAGATATTGAGTTCAAAGGAATTGATTGTACTACTCATATCAACAAGGTGCATCTTCTTATCTGGTGTCCATTGTGAAAGAACTCTAAAGTTAAGCGTGCTTGACTTGGAACAATTTCACGATGGGTGACCCACTGGGAAGTTCTCAGGGTGCGTGCGAGTGAGGACATAAGCACGCTAGAAAAGACCCGTGTTGGTTTGCGAGGATAGTGCATCAGTTCTACTCAACGCAGCCGATCCTACAATTGGTATCAGAGCACAGGTCACGAGTTCGATCCCCAGTGGAGGCATCTGTTGCAGATGAGTTACCTGGCAGATGTTGGGGGGGGGGGGGATTGTTGGGCGGCGTAGGCAGGTGCGCCGAGTCCGGCGGAGACATTCGAACTCGTGGGGCTGCAGCTAGATATTGGGTTCAAAGGAATTGATTGTACTACTCATACCAACAAGGTGCATCTTCTTTTCTAGTGCCCATTGTGAAAGAACTCTAAAGTTAAGCGTGCTTGGCGGCGTGCGAGTAAGGACATAAGCACGCTAGAAAAGACCCGTGTTGGTTTGCAAGGATAGTACATCAGTTCTACTCAACGCAGCCGATCCTACATTTAAAAATTTATTTATTTTTAAATTTTTTATATTTCAACTGATTTTATACCAATACAATTATAAATTATTGTATACTGAATATTATAACAGTCTATACTCCCTCCGTCTATGAAAAATACGTATAAATATTTGCACGTGGTTTAATGAAATATGTTGTAAGCTAGTACGGAATATTGTGAGATCCGATATGAATAAAGAGAATATGATTGTAAAGTACATCATACGTCATTTCTAATCATATTCTCTTTATTCATATCGGATCTCACAATATCTCATACTAACTTACGACATATTGCATTAAACTACGTACAAATATCTGAACGTATTTTGCGTGATCGAAATATATACAGCTCATTAATTGAATCACCCTGCAGGCTGCAAGTGTCTGCCAAAATAATTCATCACTTGTCTCAATTATATTGTCACCATAAGGCCATCACAACTATTATTTTAACGGGGTCTGCCAATAATACAATAATCATATACCAAATCCCGTCTCATATAAATTTACATTCTGGCAAGTTGCACATTTAATATTTTTTTTGATAAAAGTAATAGTTATGAGTAAGTATATTATTGGTGCGAGTGTGGACATCAAATTATTAATTATTTCTGGAGTATGTAAATTTATATAAAACTTTTAAATAAAATACATGTACTAATTTAGATGAAATAAGGAGAGTATTAAGTGTTATACAATTCAAACTTAAACTTTAATTTTTTTTTCTCTTAATTCAACACTAGATTTAAGATAAACTTAAACACAGTGAACTTGTATGCAAATTTAAGAAAAATAAGGGAATTATTTTAACTTTAAAGGCTTTTATATATATATATATATATATATGTATATATCTATATCTTCACTCAATGATTAGATCTATTTTTTTGTTACAATAAATTTTCAGCTGACTCAACTTTCGATTGCAACAAGTATTAATTAGAACATATCATCCATCACCAAGTTATAACTTGCTAAAATAGGCAACTTGTAATCGATTTCTGATAATTTCATAATTAACCTTTAACTCTTTATTAACCCACCCTAACAACTTGTCTTCTAAATAAGATAATCATTATCTCATTTTATTATCTTCTCTTATCTTATAATTCTTCTATTCAATCAATCATTCATTCATGCCACAACAAATAAAAAAAATTGTTTATTTTTTTAAAATTGGAGAACAACACTAATAAATCAACAAATAGACATATATTCAACATGTATAAGGATAAAAAAAAAATTACTCCCTCCGTCCCAGAGGAACTTGCAAGTTTTCCTTTTCGAGACGTCCCAAAGAAACTTGCAGATCCAAAAAAAGAAACCCTTTTATAAATTCCACCCTCACAATATCTACATATTTACATAAAATGCCATTAATTTTTCACTTTTTGTGCCCATATTACACTCAATCCAACTATCTTTTTCACTTTTTACATAAAATTTTACCAAATTAGCCCTCAAATTTTTTTTTACTTTATTCTATTTTTTCTTAATTTATGTGCCCCTCCTCCCTTACAAATTGCTCTGGGACGGAGGGAGTATTTTCATTTCTATTGAAAAACTTAAAACAAACATCACCTCAGTTATATCGGAAAATAGATATTATACATGTAAGTTTATCTTATCGAATGCTATAAAAACCAAAAATTATATTTATAGTAGTTTATCTTGTCAAACATTTCCAACAAAAAAATGAGAAATTTTAAATCCTTTTATTGGCACTAGCCTTAAAAAAAATTAGGCAATTTCTACACTACTCTTAAAAATGTTCGGCAACTTTTTTGAAATATTTTTAAAATTATTTTTTCAATTTTTACTATGTTTGGAAAAAATAACGAAAAAATAAAAAAAATTCGATAAAAATACCAAATAGAAGGTAATATATTTTTTCCAAATAGTGTACTGTCCAATTTATCTAGTGTCACAAATTTGGGCTGGAAATTATTAGTAACAAGTTCGGGCTTGTGTATGGGCCTTTTGTCCCAAAGAGATTTATTAACAAACAGGGCCCGTTTTATATAATTGGGTTAGACGTAACCCGAACTGAGGATCCGTATTTCATTAACTTGTCATAATTTTACTACTACAGTAGCAGTCAATAGTCACGCGAATCTTCCATGGCATGTTTGCTTTATGCTGTAAAATTTAATCAACAATTACACTGATGATGGGTAATTATTTATAAATTCCACAGACAACCCACATTCTCGCAAAATTTTAAATATCTTGCTCGTCTGATCAATTTCCTTCCCTTTGCTGTGCTTGTTTATTCAGAGGTTTTGTTAATTCCAGTTTTAATGCTGTTTTTGTTTTGCAGTTGTGTTCTTCTAATTGATCATATCACCGTGAAAGGGTTTTAGAATTTTGTGCTGCTTTTTATGATTTCTTCGTGGCATTTATTGCTTTGTGTTGCTGAAATTATTGCAGTTGCTAATTTGGTTTGAAATCTTCTCATTGATGTCAATCTCTGGCTTCATTTACTATTTGCTTATTATTCTTATGGTCTTTAGCATATGCTATTTTGTGCATGATTTTGTTGGAGAACTCGATTTGCTGATATAGTGTATATATTGTTATTCTTCCCTATATAATTAATCACCATAAAAATTACTATGGACCCTAATATTAGTCAATCTTTAATGTTAAATCAAGTTGGTTGATTTGAAGTTAAGCGAGCCCACCATTATGATCGATATATACCTTCATATTGGTGTAACTGAGTGTGGGTTAATCAACTGTTGGACTAAATTGTTGTGTGCCAAGCTTGAGGGACCATTGCTGAGGCATTTCTCTGTTTATTCTCGATTCACTTGAGCTCATACAAGTTTTCACAAACTTGATGAGAAGTGGAGTTCCATATTTTGTTTGCTGCTGTGTAGGTATCATTATGAAACCAATCCTTGCTTAGTTTGGATTTGTCCTGTTCTCTTGCAGATTTATCTTCTACTAACATTGTCCATTTGTTAGATGACATAATTCTTCTGAACAACAGGAAATTAGGAATTTCCAACATATATATATCTAAATAGTTTTCATTATAAACTAGCAACATGCATAGTTACAGACAACAAAGCAGAAAAATATAAATTATGTAACTTCTAACACTGGAATCACCTTTCCTACTCATGTACACATGATGAAGATAGTCTTCTATATGAAAAATGCATCTGCTTTAGACTAAAATATGTACTTGTGATCAGACTTTTTGGAAAATATTACTAGCATTTCATTGTAAACAGAGTTTCACATCAATTTTATTTAGGTTCTCACAGTTATTATTGATCCTATTTCTATGATGTTGGAATCCAGATGATGTTGTCCGAAGGGAAGAAATGACAAACAGGCGAAGCACCGGGGACAGTTTTCAGAACATGAAAGGCAATATGATGAGGATCCCATTTCGAGGTATCCGTGTGGCACATGGCTGCAGCTTCTATTCGTCCTCCATCTTCCCCGACCAACAAAACCTTGTACAGCTTGTTATCGCTTTCTTGGCCATGACAGTAGAAAACTGCGTAAGGATAAGGCAGCGTGTGGCAAGCAACTACTTTTCGAGCCAATATTTCCATTGGAGTTTCAGATATCGTGTAGTTCTGAAGAGTGGATATAGACTCAGAGAGGTAATTCGTTGTGAGGACTCTGAATTTTGACTTTGCACCAAAGATCTCACGAACAGAATCAAGGATGGATTCCAAAGACGTGGCGCAGAACTTGGTTTCGCCTTTGAGTGGTGGGAATTCACAGTGGTGGAGTGTGTCTCTCATGGCTGTGGCCTGTTTGGAGCCCTCAGGGAATGACAAAAGCTCAAGAATGTAATGAAGTTGGGACGAGGAGAACGGAATGGAATCGGATTCTTCTTTGGATAGGAGGTGCGGAGAGGTTGAAGGGTCTTTTGTGGGGAAGTAGATTGGCATCTTATTACCAACTTTGAGGTCATTGTAATGAAAGAACACTTTGAGCTGAGGGTCGATGTGGGAAGACGATGTATGATCACGCAATTCGGTTCCAGAATTTCCTTCCTCCTCGACTTTTGATCGAAGATTGTTGTTCCAATCATCACCATGTCCCCTTTCTTGGAAAATTTCCACATGCCCTGCTATTGTTTGGAGATGCTGCAAATGGAATCAAGTGATTCAAATTACATCAGGTAATATATTACTTTCAAGTGAATTATGAAATTATAATTTGATAGAATTGATGAGACATTACCTGAAGCAAGAACACTGAACACATAAGGTAGATCAGAAGACTCATTCCAGAACCCATTTCTTATTTTCTTCAACTTCTTGAAATTTCCAAGTCTAAGGCATGCAGTGATTTTTTAGATGACCTATTGAATCATTTTAAATAAAATGCCTACACCTGATGATGCTTAATATCTTACTGCTGAACTCACTCACATATAAACACGTGGACACGCGTAGTTTCAGTGTTGAGTGCACACACATTTGATCAAACCTAAAACCAGCTTTTAAATTTGGAATTTACAATATTTTTCATCCCCCACATGATATAAACTAATAGGGAGTGTCACTGTAGCTGAGTTGGAGACACCAATAGTTCTTCAATGTTAGAGAGGGATCCTTATTTAAATTGCAAGATTCAGCATCTTTCATGCTAAATGCCAGATACAAACTCTGACTTTGTAGATGCCCATTTTGTATTTTGGGAGCTTATGTCATTTTCTAATCCAAATTGTTGGAAGTCAAAACACTAATAATTAAAATATTATACTGGCCTAATAGTCATTTTATCTAAATGATGCAACTGTGGACATGGTCACACGTATAGTCAGAAGATAAGATCTGAGGATATGAAAAGGCTTTATATTGCAAAAGTTGATGCAATCAAAGAAAAAAACTACAGGGACATCACCAAATTGGGTGGTTCCAATTTGTCTTCCCCATATGGCTCTTACTTTTGACCTAATTAATGATCCGCTGCCTAATATTAGGATATATTTGTACTTTTGTTGCAAAACTTTCATAAAACATCATAATGTCATTATTTCATTCATGATGATGAGCATATAAGTTTGTGCCTATGGGTGGACTTGTGATTTTTAATTTTTATTTTCTCAAATTTTGTAATTTTTTGTAAAATTTAAATGTTACAGTTATCCCTAAATGCTCTACTCTTTCCTATCTTTTTCATGGGACAAATATGTGTACATAATAAATCACAAATAGTCTATGCTGATGTTGTGCCCATTTATTGAGCTCATATAGACACATTTGGGGTGAGGAAATAGCAATAAATGAGATACTACTGTGATGTACCATATAAGAAAAATCTTGGAGAGTTTGTGTTATCATATCTTTTGAATTTATTAGTTTGAGAGTGTGATGCCACTATTGACTAATGAGTGGGGTTATGTTGCTAGGGCGCGACACGATACGAGTTTGGGGATACGAATTTAAAAAAAAATTAGAGTGCGATTTGTTAAGGATACATTTATTTATTTATATTTTATTATATATAATATCTAAAAGTTATATTTTTTATAAAAATTTTATAAATCAATTATAAATTATTTATATTTTTTATCACCTAAAATTTGAGTATATTCAATAATATAATATAATTATATAAAAAAAAATCAATTCGCGTTACATTAGTTCAATACATAAATCATAGTAGTAAATTCAATCTAAAACGAGTGTCACACTATCAATTTAAATTATACGAAATAATAAAATTCAATTTAAATAATATATTTAATGTTTATAAATAGGATTTGTGCAGTAGATTCGAGAATCCGTTAGTTGGATTCGCCACGTGGAGATTTCGACACGAGAATTCAAGAATTTTACCCTTTTAGAGTGCGGGTATGAATCCGATACTGCATTATAACATTTTTAAAAGACTCGTCTATCATAGGGTGGGGGCAATGCAAATGGGTAGCAACAAAAACACAAACTACTTCTAGCTAGATCCATCACAAGGTCAACTTTAGGGGATCAAATTTAAAATACAAGTTTATAATGATTATTTGCATGACTATGAGTGATATTAGTTCTATTGCTTTGGTACCTTGGGGACGAGGAGAGTTGACAAATAAGAATGGGACAAATGAGATGAGTGCTGCAAAAAGAGACACATAGCCATGCACATTAATATTCATCTTTTTGGTCAATGGAGAAAAGATGCATAGCTTTAGCTTCTATATTTGGTCAACTCTCCACTCAATCTCAAATATTGTAGTCCAGCTCGATGATATGTACGGTTTTATAGATATATCTTAGAAGGTTGGACATCTTATTAATATTCTAAAAGATATAAAAGTAAAAAAAAAAAATTGTGTGAAATTGAGCTTACGCGTATTCTGTTTCTTCTAGTGTCACTGTTATAAATACACACTATCACTGTTTAAAACTCGAGCATTTTTTAGACAATGATGATAGATATGCATATTGTAAAAGTATAAGTATATATATATATATCGGTGTTATTTGAAAATGATATGTTAAGTGAACTTGGATGAAGGAGGAAAGAACTCTTAAACCAAAAAGACATTTTCATATCAAAATCATCAGCTAAATCAAGAGAATATCTGAACTGTGGTAGTGGGAAAATATGTAAAACATACTCCTCCGTTCCGGGTTTTTTTTCCAAAAGACTTGAGCATATGAATTAAGAAAAAATAGAGTATGTGAGTGTGCAATTAATTAATAAAATGTAAAAAAAATATTTTATTGGCTTTTGTGAGTATAAATTATTTTCTTTTTAAGATAGAAAATAAGAGTTTGGAACATTTAAAATAGAAATTGTGAAAAAAAAGAGTTGGTACATGGAGTTATGTACTTCTAAATTTCTACTCTTTGTCTCTCTCATCAATTAAAATGGACAAATTAACCAAGCATTAAATACAACCAAGTGGGTTAGCTCACCTGGTCATTGGGTTCCTCACTTGAGTGAGTGACCCGGGTTCGATTCTCTCTGGGAACGAATTGGAGTTGGGAGATATAAGGTTGGCTAGGAGTTTATTCTTTGAGTGTTTGGAAACGCATTAAATACTTTGAAGTTCACAGCCTTCCAATTATGACATTTGACTCGTTTTTTTTCAATTCATTTCTAGCGTAAACAAACTAAAGGACAACCCTAACCCCCTCTAATAATATTATTTGGCTACTAACTGATCACCTGAATTTTTTTTATTTCGCCTACCTTGTATCAATATGAAATTATATAAGTACTACTCTCACCTTTTTCTTATAATTTTCATACCCTTTTTTTTAAAAAAAAATCCATAATAAATTTTACATTCCATAAATAGAAATAAAATATTTCTGCTATATTTACTTTATTTTAAAATATACATAATCTATTGGTTCATTAAATTAATAATTTTTTTTTTTTAAAAAAAACAAGTCTTTATTATATGTGAAGATTAATAGGACGAGAGGAGAACATAATTAGGTTCAACATTACATCTAGATACGTTGCACATGGATAAAAAGGACAAGAGTTATGGTTGACCATGTGTTTGAATTAAAGAAAAGAACAAATAAGTGGGTTTATAGGGCACATGATACATAAAATAAGGGCCGACGCACTTGCTTTTTTTTAAAATTAATTTATTAATTTATTTATTTCAGAATTTTCTAGTTATTACAGGCTTCATACATTTTTTTTTTCCTTTCAGTTCATTATTGGAGGCACATGTATGAATTTATAAAAAAGTGTGAATATAGTTGAGCAAAAGTTATGATGCCATGAAAAAATTCGCTTTATTTAAAAATTCGAATTTGTAGAGATGTATTTTAAAGTGTTTGAATTTTGTGTTATCATAATAGCTTAAATTTATCATTTTTACGCGTAAATAAGAAATGTTACCATTCTAAGTACATGTTTTGAAACTCTTGAAAATAACCTTTTTAGAATAATTTTTTTTTTTTAGAAAAATTGTGAGAGATAACTTTGAAAAAAAATATTTTAGAATATATTTTAAGTGTTTCAAAACAGGCACTAAGTATAAACAAAATTTGCAGCTGTTTATGGAATGATAGAGTATAAGATTGCAAAATGCACAAAGTTGTGTTTTATGTGCCAGAAATTACCAGCAATAATTTGAATGATTATATATGTATAAACTTTGAGAGGTTGAAGTAATTCTATCTGATTTTTTAGGAAATTAAGAGTGTTTTCAACCTCTAATGAATAGTGTAGAATCACTTTTTTTTTTAAGCTGAGTCATATCAACTTAATAAAAAAAAAAATGATTCTACTCTCTTTCTAGAAATCAAAAACACAATAGTACCTTATATCTCCCTCATATTTGTTCCCAAAGGAAATCGAACCTGGGCCACTCACTCAAGTGAGGAGCCCGGTAGCAATTTATTGCTAATTTTAATCTAAGTACTAGTATTTGTACCATGCGATTTTTTTTCCAAAAGTGGTAGTGGGTGGTGGGCGTGTTTTCCTACCAAATTATTAAGGATTTCTTTTTTCTTTTTTTGGTGTTTCATTTTTATCAAGAGCCATCTTCGTTAAAGCAGACATATGCCTGGGATAGATAATTTTTAAGATATCAAATATTGTCACACAAGTAAACGTGCATAGTCTCTAGCGATTAGTATAATTTATTTGACAGCATTTAAAATCAAATATTAATTTTATGAGGTAACAAATTTAATTGCACATATATATAGTACTCTCTCCGTTTCACTATAAGTTGCTCATTTTGTCATTTTTGTCCGTCCTACTATATGTTGTTTTTTTTACTTTTTTTGAAAATTACTATTCACTTCTTTATTACTATTTTTAATATTTTTTACACTATTTCTATTATTTTTTTTATTTTTTTTCATCACATCATTTATATTTTTTTTATTTTTTATCATATCACTTGTATTTTTTAATTTTTACCTTAATCCGTATGCCCAAAAGTAACGACCAATTTATAGTGGAACGAAGGGAGTATTTAATTTAATTTTGTAGAGAAACCCAACCCACGCATGATGTCAAACATCCACCAAACGCAATGAATAGTAGAGCATTATAATTTGTCAATTTTTAATCAGAGGTCCACAATCTTCTAACATGGGGTGTTGACTATTGGATGATTATCACCCTGCCTTAAATAAATACTACTTATTATATATTGCATTCTCTATAAATACTAAGTTAGACGTTGTACAGTTGACAATCAAGAGAAGTATCAACTGGCCATGAAGATGGGAATGAGAGCTTTCTCTCTCTTCTTCCTTCTCTCTCTTCTACTGGTTAGCCCATTTCTAATTTTCTTTCACGTTATATTACATGAAATTATAACCAATTAATTTTTTCTATGACTTATGGAGACATCTGATATAATTATGTACATACATATATGTCTCATTATTTATTTCAAATTTATTTTGTACATATCAGCTCGCTTATGTTTCTGATGCAAGAAAAGAGCCAGGAGAGTATTGGAAGAGTGTAATGGATGAAGAGACTATGCCTAAAGCCATCGGAGATCTTCTGCACCAGAATCCGGCCTCGAATTCCGGCACGAAAACGGGGCGTTTCGTGAGGAATTTCGAAACCAAGCCTAATGTCATAATATATCACAGTAATCATGTTCATTCTGAATCCAATATTGATGGTTAGGCTACAATAATATATATACTATGTGAAAAAAATTAATTTAAATAATATATGTATCAGTTTGAGTTTGGTAGTGCATATGTTTATGTGTTTGAATTTTGTGTTATTATGATAGCTTTAAAATATGTCTTTTTTTTTTTTTTTTGCGTAGAATAAAATATTGCTGTTCTAAGTATCAACAGAATTTACAGCTGTTTTGTAGAATGATATTTATGATTGTAAATACATATAGAGCTGTGTTTTAATTATGAGCCATCAATTATCAGCAATAATTTATTGCTAATGATCATATATCTATAAATTTTGAGAGATTCTATCTGGATTTTCAGGAGATTAAGGGTACGTTTGG
Organism: Prunella vulgaris; assembly: GCA_026898435.1. Classification (NCBI taxonomy): domain Eukaryota; kingdom Viridiplantae; phylum Streptophyta; class Magnoliopsida; order Lamiales; family Lamiaceae; genus Prunella; species Prunella vulgaris. The sequence goes on along the minus strand of JAPKLY010000014.1, from coordinate 211,806 downwards.
TAAAAAAATTCTTCAATGGTAATGGGAATAAAATATACACATAGTAATTATTATATATAATAAGAATAAATGAGGTACATAATATTGTATTTTCTCCTAAATAAGGTAATCATTACCCCCATTTGATTACATACATCTCACCTTATAATCATCCTCCTCAATCAATCTCCATATCACAACTAACAACATTCTTTTTTGTCAATTTTTTTAAAATTGGAGAACAACATTAATGATGTAATCACCGTGAACATAAACTCTCATTCAACATATATAATGGTAAATGAGGAAAATGAAATTTCATTCCCATTACCATTGAAAATTTTGAAACAAACGCCCCCTAAATAGCCTGACATGTTAAATTAATACTTATGTTGTAGAAAATCCACAAGGAAACTGCTTGAAAAATGAAAATTAGTACCTGAGAAAGAGTGAAATTGAGGAATTGGAATTAAGACTTAAGTTGTAAATTCTTATTGATATCCAATTTGATTTATTTCTAATTTGAATTCTGAGGAGATGAGTATTTACAGCATGCAATTTCAATGAAAAATTAGCTAATCAATAACCAAATAGAATGAAAAAAATTAAATTTTTTACTTACCAAGATTCATATATTGGCTCATGTATATCACTTCATGAATTATTAATACTTTGATTATCAGAGCGCGATACCATGGTACATTATTATTATTATTATTATTATTATTATTATTATTATTATTATTATTGAAAATAAATAAACTTGACAAATACAGAGAGAGTAACCAAGATGCATCTTCATTGGTTGCAACTTGCAACTATTATCTATATATGAGAATCTCAACACCTATTTTGTTTCTTAATATGCAGAGTAGATTTATTAAGGATGATTTACATATAGGTTAAAAAAAGTTACTATATTTATAAATAGATTCAAAATATTTACACAGAAGCATATTTTCTTTCTGCAGAGAAGCACATTTTTTTTTGCACGACACTTATTTGTAAATATAGTGACTTTTTTGAAGTTACCCATTTATTAATAACATAGATAAGATAACATATATCAGTTTCCTTTGCATACAATTTACAATTATTGACCATTATATTGTCCGTGAGGATGCCCAAACAAAGAATCAATAAAGGATTGGGCCTATATAAGGAAGGCATATGAAATTTAATCAATGGTGTGGGAATGTGAGTTTAGGCACGCGGCGGATCAGCACGTGGAGGAGTCGGGATGGGGATAGGCAACAGGCAACGGAGGTTGCACCTTATGTCCTGAATCCCACAATCTGCATAGCACTTAAAGTCCTGCACTGCTTTGGACTTGAGACTGCACTTGAATACGCACACCAACCCCGTCACCCCACATTTGATCAGGCAGTCGTCCCGGTTGTCCCCAGCTCCGAGCTCCTCCGCCCGCGTTCCCACCAGCAATGCTATCATTATCAGAGCAAAATAATTGCTGCATTCTCCCATTTTGGTTATTGGCTCTCTTTTTCCAACTATATATATGTACTTTTGAATGTAGCTATTGCATGTTTTTATAGGTTGCAAATGTTAGGTGATATGTTGCTTCTCAAAGACCGCCTTTTCTTTGGTGTTCATTTGCATGATAGTTTGTTACACATGAATTGATTGTACGTATCTGTGGATTAGCTTAAAAGAAATTATGAGTGATTTAGATATATGTTTAAAATAATCACTATATTTACAAATATGTTCACAACATTTATATAAAAGTATTTTTTTTTTCTGTACAGAAACTATTTATAAATTTAGTAACTTTTTTCGAACCTATATTTAAATCACCAAAAATGTTTGGATAAATTCAACCTTAAAATTATCATGATTTTTAATTGATATTTGGTCTCTCTTAGCATAATATATTTTTTAAAAAACAACCTTCTTATTCAAGTGCACAAGGAAAGTCTTACCACAAATTTCGACATATCCATCCAACAATAGGGGCTCTCATATAAAGCCCAATTACTAAAAAGAAAATTAGGCCCAGGTTATTGAAAATTGGGCAGTATCGAATAAATACACTACCTCCGGTTCGACATTTTCTTTTCCAAATTTTTTTCAATTTTTTAAAAGGATCTGGATATTCTCCTCCATAATTGAGTAGTTCGTTCATTTCACCACCCTATAAAAAACACACATTCAAATCATTAAAAAATCAAAACTTGTACTTTGTCCATTGTAATTTGTTACGGATGTTCACAGGGGCACACACGCAGGTTCAAACCCTCCTTTCTCCGGCGGGCGCTCGTCCCTCCCTTCTGGGCACTCGTCCCTCCCTTCTTCGGTGATACGCGAGTTCGTCCATTCTCGGGCGCGCGGGTTCACTGAGGCGTGAGATTTTTGCTTTGAAATAGGGTGGTAAATTTGCAAATCAATTAAGTCATATAATGATAAGAATTATTAACAATGTAAAGAAAATATAGAATGGTGAAGTGAACCGGGAGAGGTGAACTACTCAATTATGGGGAAAAATATCCGGATCCTTTTTTAAAAAGGCTTAGTGCCAATAAACTGGGCCAAAAAAATTAAAGCCCAATTATTTTGGGCCCAACTACCTATCCAAGTCATTGACTACGCCTCTTCTGTAAAAGTAAACCGACAAAACCCCGCCGCAGCGGTTCACTCGTAATTAACCGGTCTTCTAAAATCTTACTAATTTATTAAAGAAAATTGAGTAGGTATTGTGTGAAAATAGTTCATGAAAAACTTATCATGAAATTGTTTTAATGTATCAAATATCTGGTCAAGTGTATCAAAATATTAATCAGGTGTATCAAAAATTGAAATCATTATATATAAATATATATATATATATATTTATTGACCTCAACTTTTGATATACCTAATTAAATGTTTGATACTTTGAAACTTATATATCATAAATCACTTTTTGAAAATGTTTGATATATATCATAAATCATTTTCATACAATACTTAACCAAGAAAGATTTATTCTCAATTTTTGAAAATTTTACCGTTAAAAATGAAATTCAAACTCATGATCTATGAATTTGTATACTCTCAATTTTTGAAAATGTTACCGTTAAAAATGTAATTCAAACTCATGATCTATGAATTTGTATACTTATTTTAACTGTACCACTTCATCAAATCAATCATTGGTTTCTGATGTTGAAATGCCGTTAGTTACGTTTCAAATATTATAACTTGCCTTTTTAGACTTTTCAACAAAATACAAATCAATATAACATGTGAGAATTTTGTCGTTATTGTACAAATTATTCCATGTTTGATGCGTATTCAGTGTATGAGAGTGTGTTGGGACAGTGATTGACGATTATATATTTTTTTTTCTCATTTCGGTAAAAGTTTGAACGACAGAAATTCTATATGAGAAGATTAGGAAATTCAAAAACAAATTGTGTAAAAACCACAACCAATTATTGCCATGACAATTTGAACACTCTCATCATCACAACTCATTACTAAAAAATAAAATAAAAATTGTTTATGAAATTAGAATTGCCTGTAAAATATCTTACAATAAAAAATTTTATAGTGAATTTTTTTGAAAGTTTATTTATGAAGAAATATATGCTTCTTAATTTGTACCTCTAACATACAATATATTTCCCTAGAAAATCGTATATTTCGAATGAAATTTATAGGTAATCTCAATTACTTATTAGAAATTTACCTATAAAAAAATATTTACATATTTGTCTAGTTTTTTATGTAGTTAAATATTAAGATCACTCACTAATACATAAATTGACTTAGAGAGCCCTTATTTTCCTTCTTAGAGTGCACTTTTTAACATTCTACTAAATATATATATATGGAAATTGGTCATGATGACGGACCCCGGCTTTTTGACATGTTTATATTTTAATTAGGTGGATTAGCTTATTTGACCATCGGATTCCTCACTTAGTAAGTGACCTGTATTCGATTCTTTTTGGGAATGAATTAGGAGAGAGATTTAAGGTTGACTTGAAAATATTTTTGGAGTATAAGGAGATTTGATGAACTAACTTCTAACTAATTAACAACTAATATTTATCGATAAAAAAAAATTTATTATAATAAAAAGTCACGCCTCAAATTAAAAAAAATAAAAACAAGGGTGTTCTGAATTAATTGTATTTCAGGTACTCTCTCTATAAATTATCACGAATCTATCTAAAGAAAAGCACGCTTTTACAAATAAAGAAACCAAAATGGGAGAAGTGGCTGACGAAGAAAAGCAGGCACACATGGAGATATGGAAATACGCTTTCGGTTTCACTCCAATGGCGGTGGTCAAGTGCGCCATCCAACTCCAAATCGCCGATCTCTTGGACTCCCACGCCGGGTCCATGACCCACGCCGACCTCTCCGCCGCCGTCGGGCTCCCGCCGCCATCCCTCCGCCGCATAATGCGGTACTTGGTCCACCGGCGCTTCTTCAAGCAGCACACTCTCCCAGATTCGTCAATTTCCTACACCCAAACGCCCCTTTCAAGGATGCTAATGAAAAACAGCGACAATAGCATTGTCGATTTACTCCTTCTAGAAAGCTGCGAAGCCATGATTGCGCCGTGGCACAAACTGGGCTCCACCGGAGCTCCGCCGTTCGTGGCGGAGCACGGCTGCAGCATATGGGAGTACGCGGCGGCGAATCCGGCCTTCAACAAGCAATTCAACGACGGGATGGCATGCCTCGCCCGGCTGTCTATGGAAGCGCTCACCGGAAATTGCCCGGAGGCGTTCGCCGGCATCGGAACGTTGGTGGACGTCGGCGGCGGCAACGGGACTACGCTGAGGAGGCTGGTGAAGGCGTTCCCGTGGATTCGGGGCATCAACTTTGACCAACCACATGTGGTGGCTGATGCGCCGCCGAGTGAAGGGATAGAGCATGTCGCCGGTGACATGTTTGAAGCTGTTCCTAAGGGTGATGCTATTTTCCTCATGGTATGTCTACATCCAGGGTTCACATATTCTTTTAAAATTATTATAATACAGTATTTGATTTGCATCCACAGTTAAATAAAATACAAATTTTGACATTTATTTTAAATAAAATTCACTATTATGATGAGCTAACAAAGTTTGAATAAATATTTTATTATTTAATTATATTAAAACATTCTTTGGTTAGAAAACATATAAATTTTGTATATTTAATTTATAATTTTTTTTTAAATATATAAAACTTTTAGACGTATAAATTAATAGGTAGATTTATCCTTGACAAATCGTACCTAATTTTTTAAAAAAATTCGAATTCCCGTATCCGTATCGTATCGCTCCCGTACTCACGCGCACACACTTGTGCAACATAGGTCTACATTAATTAATTTAAGAGAAAATAAATTTTTTTCGTCCAGTAACTTAATCTATTTTTTATTTAGGTCCTACTAATTTTTTCTTTTTATTTTTGTCCCGGAAATTTACCTCTTTTTAATTTTGATACTATTAACTTTCAAAATTTAATTTTCATTATGTTGTCCTGTGACGTTCCCATTCATGTACAAAATGAGGTAAAATTATAGGATAAAAAAAAAATACGTACGTTATAGGACGAAAATTAACATTTGAAAGTTAATCGGACAAAAAAAAAGGTAAAATTATAGAATTAAAATCAAATTATAGAAGTTAATAAGGTCAAAATCAAAATGAAGTGAAGTTACATGACGAAAAAAAAAATTCCCTTAATTTAAATAAAATTGAATGTATATAAAGTTTATTATTAATGGTGCAGCGCTTGCTACACGGTTGGGGCGACGAAGACTGCGTGCGGATACTGAAAAAGTGTCGAGAGGCGATTCCGGCGGACAGGGGTAAAGTGATTATAGCGGAGGGAGTGATCAGAGAAGGAGAGGAGGAGGGGGGTTATAATGATATGTCGATGGCGCTGGACATGGTGCTCTATGCACACGCCAAGACAGGGAAAGTGAGAAGTTATGAGGAGTGGGATTATGTGTTGAAACAAGCTGGTTTCAGCACGTTTTCAGTGAAGGACGCCGACTCCATTATCTCTGTAATTGAGGCCTATCCATGACCACTGCAGGCTCAACACAAATATTTCCATGTCTTTTCTGACTTATTTGATTAGTTTGCAATTGTGTTTCTATGAATAATTTGACAGCATTTTTTGCTGTGTTGCATGTTGAATTTTTGGGGAATAAAACACCAGCTGTGGTTTTGATCTTTCTACAATTCAGACTAAATGCGTTTGCTGTTGATGGGCATTAATGAGCAGGAGATTTTTTTTTTTTTTTAGATTCTATTTGGATGGACGGATTTAAAAAAATACAAAATTATATATTTCAAGTTAAGAATTATAAAGAGATGAGAAATAAGGAAAAATGTAAATAGAGATAGAGATAGAAAGGATTAGGGAGGAGGAATTTCAAAGGACATGGTTTGAAGAAGATTTAAAAATCTTCCATTTTAAACATAACTCAAATCTAAGTATTTATAAATTCATGAAGAGAGTGACTATTTGTTTGTGAAATTCAAGAATTTCAAATTCACCCATACAAGTGGAGCCTTAAGGAAATTAGAATTTTTAGAGCAAATTAATGCATGCCTATTTTTGTAGCAAATTGGAATTTTTAAGCTATTATAAAATATTATTTTTATGTAATATTAATACCATTTATAAGGTATTCGATAATTTGTCTTTTTTTTAAATATAATTTTAATAGATAAAAAATATTTTTAAATTTTTATGTTGAGATAAGGATTAAGGAGTGGCGTCGGAGTCCAGTGTGGAATGTGTGGGTGAGAGTGAAGACTGTGAAAAAAAAAAGTTACGATATTCTAATTTATTCTTTTACAAGATGTAAATAACTTAGTTTAATATGTATTTCCATGTACTAGCTAAAGCGCTATGTCTGTCCGGTGGAATCGTATTCACTCCGGTACCGTAGTAGGTAAACTATATCTTATAAACTATCAAAACATCTTTATTTTATCAATAAAAACTTATAAAATTTTAAACAATTTACAAATTATTTAGAAAAGTTTATCAAAACACGAATCCAACTTCCTTTTAAATTGATTTAGGCTGACTCCATAATTACTCCCTTGCGCATATCATTTTCCATGCTGCTAGCTAGGTCCAATTAAATGATCCTCACGTAAATTCCAAACAATTAAGCTCAATTAATTGGGTTACATGAATTGGGCCGTGAATAACAGCCTACAACCTTGGGCCTTAATTCCTTTTCTTCATTTTAAATCTTAAGCCCATTCGCAAATATTTTTTTTCAAATCACTTCTTCAATTGCCCTCAATAATATAATTGTCACGTGTTTTGCTCTAAAAATCCCCATCTCCTACAAAATAATCAAAACAAATAGATTTCTCCACATTTAAATTCAATTGACCAATTTTAATATGAATAATGCATGAATATCTATTTAAATTAATCAATTTTACACTAATCAATCCACAAAAGTAAAAAATGAATCTTAATCACAATAGATTTGAACAAATGAAATTTTGTTTTTAGCCCTTTTAAATTTTGAATTTTGAATCTAGTCTTTTAATATATAAAAAAATTATGATTTTGACCCTATGATTTATTATACTCGGTCACTCAGCCAATCACATGATTAAAATCATAATTTTTTTATAAGTTAAAAGACTAAATTTAAAATTCAAAAGGAAAAAAAAATTAATGAAGCTTAAAAGGTAAAAAAAAAAAAATCTTCCCTTTTTTTATCTACGGGGTGATGTTTTAGTGAAATTCATTATTTACATGAGAAAAAGTGTATCTTCGTGATACTTATCTTCAATAGGACCTTCAAGAATCGTGATACCAATATGATAACACAACACATTGCCATCTTTTTTTAGATCATATAGATACCGATGATTTTATTACACAATAAGAAAGATAATCATTTGCATCCTATGCATGCAGAGGGAACCCAAACAATGTTATCCGCCGGAAAGAAATGGCACACCGGAGTCGACCCGGGCTCGACCCCGAGCACCTCGAACGCCACGTGTTTATGTCCCCAATGAGAAGTATCCATGTGGCAAACGGCGACGGCTTCGACCTCGTCGCCGTTGGCCCCGAACAGAGTGACTCTGTACACTCTGTTTTCACTCTGTTGGTAATGGCAATAGAAAACAGTGTATGCATAAGGCATTGTGTGGCAAGAAACCATCTTTGGGGCTGGAATCTCCTGGATCCCTGTGATTGTGTACTTCTGTAGTACCGGTCCATCGGACCGGCTAATATGAGTTGTGGATACCGGTTCGGTTTGGGTGTGGGGCCCAAATATTGTTTGTAGAAAACCGGACATTGATTCCCTTGATGTTGCACAAAACTTTGTCTCTCCCTTGATTGGCTCTCTGTCACATTCCTCTAGTGTGTCCCTCATGGCTATGGCTTGAGGGGAGTCTTTGGAGAAAGAGAAGCGGCGGATTAGGCGGTCGAGCTCTTGCGACGAAAAGGGAATGGAATCGGCCTTGTCTTTTGGGAGAAAATTGGCGAAGGAGTCGGATAGGTTCCGGTGTGGGAAATAGACCGGCATTGTGTTGCCGAGCTTAAGGTCATCCAAAAAGAAGAAGACTACTGCTGCAGGATCCAAGTGATGTGTATGTGATGAAGGATGGGAATTGACTTGCTCTATATGTGTATCCACATGTTCAATTCCATCACAAGCTCCCTGAATTTAATCACAACATTAATTAATAGACTCTATGTGCTACTTCTAAGGTAAAATTAGGGTAGATTACCAGCAGAATCAGGAGAGTGCAAAGTAGAAGCAGCTTTACAATACCCATTGAGTTAAGATATCCTTTTAGTGATTTTGGTATGACAGAATTTCAGTGACTTGGTGCTGATATATAAGAAAGAACTTAGTTATAAGTTTGGGAGGGTAATTTGGTAATTACATACTTGTACCAGACATTGTTAGATAATATGCTGAAAAGTCAAAAGGAAGAAAAGTTCAGAAAACATCTTTTTTTCGCGAGACAAATATGTCCTGGCTAGTACTTATACGATATACGTACTGTCTTCAAAGATAAAACGGTTTTGTCTTTGTATGAGTAGTACCACTGCATACAGAGCTCCAAAGAACTACAGGAATTTTAGAGCTCAGCTGACTCTAAGATGAACGCAGAGAAAACTAAAAAACTAAAAGGGCTTCGAGTTCTATGTGTTTTGAAATCTGAATTTAGTGCCCTATTTGTGGGCAAACCTCATGGGTTGTTGAAAAATTTGGGAGGATTTTGTATGCGGACCTTGCAATATTCGTGGAAGATACTATTTTGATATCTGGTAAGTACGAAATTTGGTAACTTCCTTGTTTGGGTGTTACTATACGTATAGGTTAAATGTAGGAATTAAAGATTTGTAAGTTCTATAACTTGTCTTCATTTAGAATTTGATCCGCACGAACTACATATTTTGATATTGATCATGTAGGTTTAAAAATATTTTGATTTTGGTCATTTTACAAACTTATAGGAAAAAAACCAAAATATAATTTTGATCCTGTAAGTTTGTAAAAAAATCAAGATTAAAATATTTTTAAATTTATAGGACCAATATCTACATATGTAATTCATGTGAATCAAATTCACCATTCGTGAAAATTTTGGATTAGAATTAAATTTGAGGTGAGTCAAAATTTAATTTAATTGTAAAAAATAGTCTATTGATTCGGCTCAATTTCGAATTGAATTGACCCATATCCGAATGGGCCTAACTAGATCCGCAGAGTTTGAGTTTTTTGGTCTCCAAAAAATTAGTTAGGCGCAAAAGAGTACCGGAGATCAATTGTCAAATCCGAATTCGGATCCGATGTCAGGCCAGGCAGGTGGCGTCGCGTTTGTATGTGTGGTGCATGAGTTGGGATATTCTAACCGCCACAATATAGTATATTTGAACACACTCTTACTTATAGGGAGACCAAACTCCTTATGGCTCCATTTGGATGGAAGGATTTGAAAATGAATGGATTTAAAAAAAAATACATGTAAGAAGATATATATTTCAAATCACGAATTATAAAGAGATGAGAGAGAAGGAAAAAAGTAAAGGAGAGATAAAGATGAAAAAGGTTTGGAGATGAGGAATTTTAAATGACATGATTTTGATGAGTATTTAGAATTCTTCCACTTTAAACATAACTCAAATCTAAGAATTAATAAATTTATTTAACTTACTTGAAGAAAATAGTTATTTGTGTGTTAAATCCACGAATTTCAAATTAACCAATCCAAATGAAGCCTGTAAGTTTTCTATGTGGGACAAGAGTTCTCTATGCCTCTTCAAGTTCGCACATACTCATCAAATTTTCTCTCACTAATAGTTGTAACGTCACTTTTTCGTGTATTTATTTTTCACTTATTGAATTTAATTTTAAAAGTTTTATATCACGATCATCTAATCAAGAACGATCTTATCTTGATTAATTTTAAAAAAATTGATAGAGTAGACGTGGTGAATTATTTCCTTAATATTATGTAAGTTATTGAATCAAATTTGAGTGTCTTAAACGTAAAGAAATTAATAGAAAATTGAAAATGATAGCATAATACTTATCACTATAAGCTTCTACATGGCATTATGCGCCCACACACTTAATTTTATTTTTATGTTCAGTCGTAATCTTTTCTCAAAAACTAACCTTTCATTCATATATATTTTGTAGGCCAATTTCCAGATATACAAGAAACTGGTTTGGCAAATTAATGACTTGAGCAAAACAATTGATAGAGAGACAAGTTCTAAAACAAGTTAGAAATGAAATATATCACTCAATTTACAACTTCACGCCAATAATATAGATATTTGTCCATCCTTAAAAATTGATTCTCCCATATTATTTCGATATGGGATATTATTGGGTAAATTGCATTTTTGGTCCCATGAGAATTCGTACTCAATAGATTTTTTTTTTGTCATTTTTAACATATTTAGTCACACCCGTTAAAATAAATTGTACATATGGTCCCATGAAAATTTGTGTTCAACAAATTTGGTCCCACATTAATCCATTAATTTTAACAGAGAAATCTTATGGGACCACTTATGTTAAAAAAAGGACCAAATTCATGAACACGAATTCTCATGCGATCATTTGTGCAATTACTACAGATATTATTTGATACTCTAAAACTTTATCATGTGAAACGTGAGTGTCTTTTGCTTAGATTTATCATGTGGTTCATGATGAAAACGACGTCGTTATCCCAGACTAATTCAGGATGGTAAGACTTAATTGTTAGCCATGTTCATACATAATGTGCAACCTTAATTTATTTTAGTACTTCATTGGATCACCAGTCACATTTAAACTAATTATAGGAAAGAAAGCAACGTCTTTTGCCTGATCACAAGTTATTCATAGTTAATTTGAAATTTGCCTATGCCGTATATGATTAATTAATCCATCTTTTAAGGCGTAGGAGTATAAATCCAAAATATTTATATGCAAGATGAATGAGTATAACTAAATAGGGATTAACGTTTTTGTAATCCTATAACTTGTCACGTATTTAATTTAGGTTACGTGGAATACACATTTTTTTATTGATCTTGTAAATTTGAAAATATTTTTATTTTGGTCATTTTATAAATTTAATTTGATCCTGTAAGTTTGTAAAAGGATCAAAACAAAAAATATTTTAAAACTTATAAGACCAATATCAAAATGTGTAATCCATGTGGACCAAAATTAAAATGAAAACAAGTTATGTGACTTACAAAACTTTAATCCCAATTAAATATGAAGAATTTGCATTTGAGCCCGTAAAGCAAACTCAAATTAATGGACAAATGAAATAAGATCTCCCCTCAAAATTCAAATTCCATGTGATATGACATAGTGATTAGTGCGAAAATTGATCGAAATTCTTGTGCTTTTATAGCTTATTTTATATGATTTTTTGCAATTATTTACACTAAATTAATTAATTGAGCTTAATTATTAAAAAAAATCACTTGTGTTACAATTTGATGGAAAATTGAGTTCGACTATGAATTAAATTGTGAATTATTATTTGGATCTAAGTGAAATATTATTATACATTATATTGATTGAGACCCACATACTATTAATTTATTTGGCACATTATATGAATGATTTTTGGAGGTCATTATCCATTTTATTTGTGTTTAATTTTTGGCAGAGAGCATATAATTGTTATGGCCAATTCAATTTTTTGAACAGGTTATGGAAATGGAGAACGTGGACTTTACTTGTCCACATTTTAGTCAAATGAAGCCATCTGTTAGCCGGAAAAACTGCCCACAGTCGCATTGCCGGAGGAGAAGCAGCCGCTCGCCATTCCTCACCACAGAGCCGGAAATTGCAACAAAGCTTGCCCAATTCGCCTGCAATTAATCGAGGTCCTGCCGGAGAAATCAAACACCCACTTTGTTCGCTACCCTTCGCCGGAAATTCCAATTTGGAGCCCACTCACCTGTAAGTCGTTCGTGAAAGACAAAAATGGAAAAATCGTGTAAAAGTGCTTAAAGAAGTAAAATCGTTTTTAATTCTTGACCGACCCGTGCTTAATTTTGTGTTTCCCCGTGCTGCTCTCTACACAAACCGATGAACTCATTTAAGTTGATATTCATCCTTTATTTTTCATTTCAATGTTTTTAGTTTATTGCTTCATTATTATTATGGTTTAGCTCACCTGGCCATCGGGCTCCTCACTTGAGTGAGTGAACCGGGTTCGATTCCCTCTGGGAACGAATTGGGAGATGAGAGATATAAAGTTGGCTAAGAGTTTATTTTTGGAGTGTTTGGAGACTTGGTGTAACTAACTTAGTAACAACTAATATTTACCGAACAAAAAAAATTATTATGGTTTAGTAAGAATTAGTGATTCTATTGTGTTATTGTGTTTATGTTTTAATTTTATTTTGTTAAATGATTGAACTTATAGTTGTGGATTATTTGAGATTTAATTGATTGTTCCTCGTCGATTATGCATGTAGATCAAGAAGGCAATAAGCAAGACCTGCATTTGCTTGATTTGATGTATAATTGAGTGGATTGAGATTTTGAATTGTTATTATTAGAACTTCTATTACACCAAAAGGAGATAGATTGTTGAGAACACTCCCGATTAGGTATCAGATTAAATGGGCAAGAGCTGCGTTTGCTCTTGATTTGGTTAGAATTTTTATCTAATTTGATTGTTTGATAGATTGAGATTTGTCATAAATGTAGTAGATTATTAAAATTCACTTAATTAAAATTACCCGAAAAACATCTTCATAGTTGATTTAGTAAGATAATTGAATTTTATTGCTTTGAATTAATTTTTGTTTAGCTCAAAATCCGAAAATTTTACCAACTTTGTGGCCATATTAGAATGTCAATTTCTAATGTCTTCTTGTACTAGAATACCTTTCTAGGGTTCTATATTTTTTTAACTTGGTCAAGCTTACTATTACAAGATCTTATATACTTGTAGGTGAGTGAATTTGTGGAAACACGAATTTGCGTATCACATAGAAATCCCTACCAAAATGTAATATTTAATGATGGTGTCTTTATTTCGCTTTGCATATAAATAGGGAGCTTTGTATTCTACTAAAGCCACCTTAAAAGGAAGATTCTAGTATATTCTTAAAGCTATGAGATCCCTCTACATTATAGCCGCCCTCCTCTGTCTTGCTCTCGTACGCATAAGTTCTCTGTTTTGGCGAAGTCACACATAATCCAATTTCAATATACGATTGATTTGCGTGTGTATTTTTAAATAATTTCTGTTGTTACATTAAAAGATAATAGATTTACAATATTAGTTGTTTCACTAAAATGTGTCGCTTATTTGATTATAAAGGTTTAATTACAAGCGAAGTGTAAAATCTCTTCGCAATATTGTGGTGTGCTGTTTTTATGCTCAGTTATGCTGCACCCCTCGTTGTTATGATCAATTAACTTTGGTTTTTTTTTTTTCAGTTCGCAAACAATATCGATGCAAGAAAGGATCTAGGGGAGAATAGGAATTCAATCGTAAGAGATTTCGAGCCAAGACCCAGTACCACTTCTTATGTTGGTGATCAAAAGCCTGGGGATGGAAAGTCAATCGTTAGAGATTATGAACCAAGACCTAGTACCACTTTTTATGTTGGTGATAAAAAACCTGAAGATGAGGAGTCAATTGTAATGAATTTCGAGCCGAGACCCAGTATCACTTCTTATGTTGGTGATCAAAAGTCCAGAGATGGGAAGTCAATCGTAAGAGATTTCAAGCCAAGACCCAGTACCACTTCTTATGTTGGTGATCAAAAATCCGGAGATGGAAAGTCAATCGTAAGAGATTTCGAGCCAAAACCCAGTACCACTTCTTATGTTGGTGGTCAAAAACCTGGAGATGGGAAGTCAATCGTGAGAGATTTCGAACCAAGACCCATTATCACATCTTATGTGGGTGATCGTGCAGCCAAGACCCAGAATCATCAGTGCCAAGACCAAGTTGGGCCGAAGGTAGAGAATGGCGTTGATAAAGATTCGGAAAATCAGCCAAATGGTTACGTTAAAGAGGAGTAAAAAATTTGAAAATGCATTTGCTGAATAAAGTGTGGTATGCTACATGTGTACTTGTATTTCCCCAAAAAATAAAATATTTCTACTGATTCTCTTTTAATTAAGTTTCTCATTTATCCATTTAACAAAGCTTATCATTTTATTAAATGAAAAAATGTACCTTTTCACGCTTAATATTTACCCTCAAAGTTAAAACTTTTTTACAACAATTACCACATAATTCTCAAAGCATTTAGAGGTACTTGTATATGTTGACATCTCAACAACAATATACACATATGTAGTGTACAAATGAAAATGCAATTGATAAATCTGCACTAGTCCTTTTTGTTTTGATGCCATAATTATTTATTTTTTTAATTTAATTTTATATCAAAAATAAAAAACAAAGGAGATTAATTTTATATTTACTGAGTCAGCATGCCACGTGTGAAAAATAAGATGCATAACTCCGGATTAATATCATTTTCATCCATAATTTTTCTTTTTTTATGTAGTCTCCAAATTATCTATTTTTTTTCAATTTAATCCTATAATAATTCAAATTTACCTCAATCAGTCCCAAATAGCCAAAAATTACATTAAATGGTGTTGTTTTATTCACGGTCATGTGCTACTGTGTTCTTGTTATTTGGGATTGATTTGGATAAATTTAAATTGTTGTAGAACTAAATTGAAAAAATAAATAATTATGGGACCAAAATCAAAATATTGAATAAGTTATTAGATAAATATGGTATTAATCCCCATTTTAATTCTTTAGTTATTTGAGTAAAATAAAATATGTAACATGTCGCAGGACTTAAAATAAAAGAATATGTAAGTTATAGGATGAAAATAAAAAATATAAAGTTAATAGGATCAAAATCCCAAAAAGATAAAATTACATGATTAAAATTAAATTTTGAAAATTAATAGGATCAAAATAAAAAAGGTAAAATTAGAAGACAAAATTAATAATTATCCCGAACATATTCCTACATATAGGGAGTCCAACCTTAATATTATGAAAGTTATTGAATCGAATTCGAGTGTATTAACAGTAAAGAAATTAATAGAAAATTAAATATGATAGCATAATATTAGGCTTATCTCTATAAACTTCTCCATGGCATTAGGTCCGCACACGTTTTATTTTATTTTTTACTAGGTGATTCATGAAATGAATTTTTTTTACTCTTCGATTTAAAGGACCGACTGATTAGTGTGAAGATTGCTCGAAATTATTGTGTTAATTGCTTATTTTTAGTGGATTTCTTGCAATTTTTTACACTTAATTGTGTAGTTGAGCTTTATTGTGAAAATATTAATTGTGGTATAATTTTGTGGAAAAATTGAGATGAGTTGGTGATTAAATTGAAATTATTATTTGGGCTCAACTGTAATTTTATGTCTTATTTAATTAATTAGTAGCCCATTATTTTTGTCTCATGATTTTTGATCAATTAAAGCCCATGTGAATTCTTGGTTAATGAAGTGCAGGATGAATACTAAAGAAAGTAAAGTCAAGTGAATTGAAAGTGCTTTCAGATTTCATGTGATTAATTAGTGGGGCCCAGAATGGTTAATTGAAAATGGAAGTTACTTCATATTTGACCAAGTAAAAATGAGGAAGAGAGAGACGTGGCTCACATTACACCACCTACTCACCATCAATTAAGTGAAAAGGAGAGAGAAGACAACCTCCATTGAAAGAGTTTAAATGACAATTAGTCCCATAATTATTTGACAAAATAGATTTAGTCCCAAAATTAACTTTTTATCAGATTTAGTCCCAAATTTTATAATAAGGTCCAATTTTAGTCCCAAAACTAACTTTTTATCAGATTTAGTCCCAAATTTTCTAATAAGGTCCAATTTTAATCCCAAATTAAAGGTGAAAAGTGAAATAATATTAGGTATTTATTAATATTATTATTTTATTTCAATTTCATATTTTCTTTTCTTAATCTGATTTCATCTAAAAATATAATAATTGGTGGCTTTAGCAACATATTATTTCAAATCTATATCACTTCAATTATATAATTTATAATGTCGAATAATATGTTGAAGTTTGAAAGGTGTTTCAATTTAGACAAAGTTTTATATGATATACTCTTACCGTAAAATTGATATAAATTAAATTGGTTTGTAATAGATTTACTTTATAATTGGTTGTATTTTTTGAGAAGTCATTTAATTATATAAATCAATGGTTTTCAGAATAAACTATTCATGGTTAAAAAAATCATAAATCTTGAATTTTTGTTTTTTACAAATCAACATTTTGATTATAATCCAATTTTATAAGTTGGTCGATAAATGCTTTTCATAATTTATTACAAACCAACATTTTAATTACAATCGAATTTTATATAAGTTGATCAATTGAAAAACAAAAAAGTAGTCCATTTAAAGAAACATGTCTCTTAGGCTCAAAATTTTAATTTGAAGATACCCGACTAAAAAATATAATTTGCAGACACCAGACTACAATTAATATTTATATAATAATAATATTATTTACCTAATATTATTTCACTTTTCACATTTAATTTGGGATTAAAATTGGACCTTATTAGAAAATTTGAGACTAAATTCAATAAAAAGTTAATTTTGGGATTAAAATTGGACCTTATTATAAAATTTGGGACTAAATCTGATAAAAAGTTAATTTTGGGACTAAATGTATTTTGTCATGTAGTTATGGGACCAATTGTGATTTAAACTCCCATTGAAATTCACCTCCCTAGCTGTTCAAATTCGTTCACTGCTCAAGCGCCGGAAAATGCTTCGCCCACAGCAATAGCCTACCACTGTTGCTCATCTCAAAGCCGCCGACAGCCTGGAAAACTCGCCACTTCCTCTGTTTGTGCGAAACCATTCGATGCCGGAGCTTGCTGAATCGTCGCCGGAAATGGCCGTCGTCGACATTAATTTGAAGAAGCCTCGCCCCAGCTCGCCGCCGTCCACGCTGGAAATGGAAGAGCCGACGCTGCCCCTGTTATTCAAGCCGTCGCCGTCGCCAATATCTGAAGCAGAACAGCCACCGGAACCTGCAAAATCCTCACCGGAATTCAAAGCTCAATCACCGGAATTGAGGGAAAAATTGGAAAGCCACTCACTGTTCTTGTCCGTTTATGAAATCGTGAATCATTGAAGAGAAGAAGTGCTGCAGAGGTAATAACACTTTTCATAATTTCGGTGCAACCTGTGCTTTTGATGCTGTCTCTGGCCCGTGCTTCATTTTTCAAATCGAACAACATAATTCGATGATTTATGCACGGGTTACATTTAATTGCACGACCCGTGCTACTGAAGAAACCGTGCTTGTGGATTTTATTTTTGTACGAGCACGGGTTAGGGGTAAAGCACGATCCGTGCTGAAAAATGCAAACCGATCAAGAGATGTCGAAGATTTATGCACGGTTTGCCCATTTCCGTTCGGCCCGTGCTGCTGAAGAAACCGTGCTAAGGTAAAAGTTTAGAAATTGAGTTTGGGCTTTGAGGCCCATTTTTCTTATTAATTCAGAAGCTTGTTGAAGTGTAGCCCGTTTTGCAAAGTATAAAAGGAAGCAGCACATCCGATTAGGGATATTACTCAACACAGGATATTATCCAATTTTCTTGGAGAGAAAGTATCAGCCGTTTTTTACACACACTTTCATATAGTGTTCGGTGTTCTTTATTTTTTCTTTATTTTTCTTGCAAGACATTGGAGGATTTTATTTCATTCAAGTTGTAATCACTATTTTTAGGTGCATTCCACCCTTTACTATTTTTATTTAGTTGATATTTAAATGTTTATGGAATTTTGCATGATCATTGTTATGAGTTTTATTAATATTGTTATGGGCTAATTTTATTTGTGCTTTGGGAATTTTGAAACTATGTGAATATTAAGTAGATGTTGTTTATGATTTTATTTGTGTATCTCTTGGATGAATTTTCTAATTATGGGATTTTATTGAGTTGTAATTAATTTTCTTGTCTAATGTATGTGTGAATTTATGCTTGCAATATTACTAGGGTTGAGTGGGCTAAATTGGTGCATATTTGCGGTTTGAAAATTAATTATATGCTTTAATTGTGCTTCTTATACATTCGAGAGAGGGTAAGAGGTAGAAGAACTCTCATAATTAGACACTTGGGCTTAAATTAGGAAGCGAAAAGTGAGGGAATTAGGAGAGTAGCCTTAGAACCGGGTTTGGGAACACCTCATTGAGAGGCTATATTACCCGAAGGGGAACGGTTCCTCTTCCTAGCATTTATTTTACCGAATTCATTGTGAATCTTGAGTAATTACCCCTAAACATCCAAGTAGAGACATAGATAATTCATAAACGGTGCCCTTAGTATCACTAGGTGGATAATTCCCTAAAGCATATCTTCTCTTATTTGAATTTCTTGAATTAGTTGCTATTTCTAAGTGTTAATTCTCTTGTTAGTTATTTATTGCTTAGTTTTAAAATCCAAAAAAAGAATAGAAACTCTTGCTAGTGACTATATAAGCATGACAACACATAGGATTAGGCTCCCATTGCACTAACACCTCCCGTGGACGATACTACTTGGTCGTTTACTACCTTTGATACTACTACGATCCCTTACACTTGAGGGTGGATTAGCTAGTTGATTTTTTTACTAGAAAATACGAACAAGTCACTGACTAATTTGGAGGATTCATTATTCATCTTCCACTGGCAGAGGACCCATTTCAAAACAGAACTAAGCTCTGACAAACTGGTCCATGTCAAGAATTAACCGCAAATACTTCTAACTCCCAAACCCTCCCCACTAGGTCAATTCAACAAATTGGTCCATCTCAAGAATTAATCGCAAATACTTCTAACTCCCAAACCCTTACCACTAGGTCAATTTCTAGGGATTATGAAATACACCCTCCGTCCCCTTATAAGTCATCCATATCTTTTGGGCATGGGTATTAAGAAGTGTGTAAAAATATTAATATAGTACATGTGATGTGAAGGAAAAAAGTGAAAAAGTAATGAAAATAATTTAAAAAGTATTGAAAATAATAATAAAGAAGTGAATAGTAGTTTCCTAAAAAGGTAAAAAACCAAATGAGCAACATATAGTGGGACGGAGGGAGTAAATTATTATAGGGCATTTGATGTCCAGTCGTTATCTTGTATCATAAACTAATCTTTCATTCATATTTTGTAGGCCAATTTCCAGATATACAAGAAACTAGTTTGGAAGATTAATGACTTGAGCAAATAAATAGATAGAGAGATAAGTTCTAAAATAAGTTTGAAATGAAATTATTAGAGTGCATTATATGTCCAGCCGTGAATTTTCTCTTTAACTTATCTTTCATTCATATTTTTAAGGCCAATTTCCAGATATA
This sequence comes from Prunella vulgaris, assembly GCA_026898435.1. Taxonomy (NCBI): domain Eukaryota; kingdom Viridiplantae; phylum Streptophyta; class Magnoliopsida; order Lamiales; family Lamiaceae; genus Prunella; species Prunella vulgaris. The sequence continues at coordinate 191,962 of JAPKLY010000014.1, read as the reverse complement.
CAAGAAACGGGTTTAGCAGGTCAATGACTTGAGCAAAACAACTGATAGAGAGATTAATTAGTTCTAAAATAAGTTTGAAATGAAATCTCTCTCAATCTCAATTTATAATTTTCGTGATTAATGTTTTTGCAATCATGTAACTTGTCTTTAATTTGAATTTGGTTCACATGGATTACACATTTTGATATTAATCATGTAAGTCGAAAAATACTTTGATTTTGGTCATATTACAAACTTATAGGACCAATTTCAAACTTGATTTTGAATCTGTAAGTTTTTAAAAATGCCAAAATCAAAATATTTTCAAAATTACGAGATCAATACCAAAATGTATAATTCATGTAGACCAAATTCAACAACGTGACAAATTACGGGACTAGAAAACTTTTATCCCATAATTTTCAATCCATTGTAAATAAAAAAACTTGTAGGACTGATTTTAAAATTCAAAAGTTAAGAGGATTGAAATCAAAGTCAGCGAAACTTTAAGAATAAAAAAATCTATTTCCCTTAATAAAAATACTTGTATGAGATGATGTCATATAAAATTACACTATTTCAATTAGCATTTCATAGGTTTATAGAGTCTAATATTACTTACATTTTAAAAGTAAGCACTCTCGTCTCATGTATGAAACAGCCTCACGCTCTGAATACAACACGTAACGAAACCTCATATATATACACAACGTTTGTCCATATCCACACCCCTCTTCCAATAGAGAATCAAATTCACCGAAAAATTGATCAAGATATAACCAATGGGCACTCTGTTCTTCATACTCTGCATCTCTCTGTTCCAAAGTAGCTCCCAAATTCCAGACAACAATTGGAACCACCATAACCATCTCCAATCAATCGTCGATCCCACATCGAAATACAACACAGAAGAGCCAGAGTATACAGTGTTCTTCCACTACAAAGACCTCAAAGTTGGCAGCAAAATGGAAGTCTACTTCCCCCCAAAAGACCCTTCAACCACCCAAACTCTGCTTTCCAAGCACCAATCCGACCCCATCCCCTTCTCCTCGTCCCAATTCCCACAAATCCTCAGACTTTTCGCCTTCCCAAAGGGATCAAAACAAGCAGAGGCCATCAAGAGCACACTCGACGTCTGCAAGTTCCTGCCCTACGGCGCCATGTTCTGCGCCACTTCCAAGGACCAAATGCTCCACTACGTGGCTCAGATATTCGGGTCAAATTCCGAGTTCACGGCCGTCAAGACGGAGTACCTGTCGGGACCCTTATCCGTTTTGCAGAACTACACGATAACGGAGGATCCGGTGGAGAGGCCGGGTCGGATGTCGGTTGCTTGCCACATGTTGCCGTACCCTTACGCCGTTTACTTCTGTCACGGGCAGTACAGCAATTATAACAAAGTGTACAGGGTGATGCTGGTGGGAGATGACGGAGGGAGAGTGGAGGCTAACGCCGTCTGCCACCTGGATACTTCCACGTGGGACCCGGATAATCCTGCCTTTGCTGTTCTGGGCACTATCCCTGGTGCTCTGCCTGTCTGCCATTACTTCCCCCCGGATAACCTTGTTTGGATTCCCATATCCTAGGATTATGTATCCCCGTGTTGAATTTTGTAATTTCCATCTTGTGTTTGAGTTTCATATATATATTTGTGTTCTGCTTTTTTTTCTTTGTAATAATCATGCAGTTGCTGCTGGTGTGTTATGAAATGATATTGTTTGATCATAGAACCCATATCTTTTTTTCCTTTTTTTTTTTTTTTTTTTGTTTTCAAACGGTGAAGATATATAGATATAGTTCTTGTTAGGTTTTTAACAGCAAGTATGGAAAATCATTAGAAACAATAAATTAAAACGAAATAACACAGGTTTGTTTACCCAATTATTTTGTAAAGACTAGATCTGAAATGATATGATTACAATGAATCGTGTGGGTATTTATAAGAACTTATGGCCAAAACCCTAAGGCCCATTCAATCAAATTTTATCTTACAAAAAAAGACCAAAAAATAAAATTGAGAACACAAAATTGTGAAATTAGGTCTTGGAAAGAATTACACCATGAGATTAAATTTTAGGCTTATCGATCAATATATCGTGATGGGATGAAGCAAGTGACCGATCCATGATGAAGTACGTAGAAAATCAAAAAAAGGTCTGAAGATCGGGTTAATTGTATGGAGATGGATACATATTTTGTTTTTCTTCAAAAGATGATCAAGAACGCAAGTGTTTTGAAGTTTCTTATAAGTCATACATATCCAATTATGACTAATAAAAGAATGAGATTTAATATGAGTGTTTGAAATATAGTGGAACATTAAAAAACAGTAAGGGCTCATTTGGTTCGTAAGATAAAAGTATCTATCCGCCAAAAATATGAATGTTTTTGGCGGATAAATACTTTTATCTTACGAACCAAATGAGCCCTAAGTGAAAATAATGTTAGGGATGGGATGAATGGGAAAATTTATTTTTTCAAAACAATAACTTTAAGGGAGTGATAAAGTCAATGCAAATCGGGTTAATTGGGCCAATTTGGGTTGGATTCGAGCTTCGAATTCAGGCCGAAATTGGGCTCAGTTTTACCTGAATCGGGCTGAATTTATTCTCAATTGGCAACTTTTAAAAGTTACAATTTCTAAACTGTCAATTTAAAAAAATTATTGTCCTCATTTTGTCAGCCCGAAAAGTTGTGCACTCACTCATCTTGTCAGCCCGAAAAATTATGGTTCTCATTTTGCCACCCCTTTAAATTACAATACTAAAAATATATTTTTTCCGAGGAAGTATCTTTTAGATGTTTAGTACAATTTATATGAAATTTAAATAATATTTATTGTTTTATTAAATGAATGTTTAGTTACGTTCTTTTTTAATTTTTGGCGAATAAAATTGGACACAAGTAGGTTATTGGACTAAAATTAAAAAGTTAAATTTTTTTAGATCAAAATTAAACACGGAAGAAATTATGGAACCAAAAAACTATTTTCTCCCACTTTTTAATTTGCCTATTTTTCTACACTATTTGTATTGTAAAAATTTGCACAAGAGAGTTAATCATTATATATATATGTGTGTGATTCTACTATTGCATAGAGTAATTAAAAGATAAAAACATGTGAACAAGTAAAATAGTTCATCACTATTTGAATTATTGTGGTGTTCGAGTCAGTACTTTAGAGTAATGGGGAGGGTTAAATTCCAAAAATATAAAGAAAAAAAAAACATATAAATATTGATCCTACTGTTGTTGAGCATGGGACATGACATACATGCACTTTTTCATAGAAGATAATATCATATTCATTACTTGTAATTTCCAGTTTTATGTACGATAGAGAAAGATCACCAAATTTACATAATTTCAAATATATCTATGTGACAAAGAAATATCATACTATGTGACATGACATACATGCACTTTTCATCGATGAATAGAAGATAATATCATACTCATTACTTGTAATTTCCAGTTTTATGTACGATAAA
>JAPKLY010000014.1:125560-166622 GCA_026898435.1 Prunella vulgaris | reverse complement strand
ATGGAAAGTCAATCGTAAGAGATTTCTTGCCAAGACCCAGCACCACTTCTTATGTTGGTGATCAAAAGCCTGGAGATGGAAAGTCAATCGTAAGAGATTTCTTGTCAAGACCCAGTACCACTTCTTATGTTGGTGATCAAAAGCCTGGAGATGAAAAGTCAATGATAAGAGATTTCGAGCCAAGTCCCAGCACCACTTCTTATCTTGGTGATCAAAAGTCTGGAGATGAGAAGTCAATCGTAAGAGATTTCGAGCCAAGACCCAGCACCACTTCTTATGTCGGTGATCGTGCAGCTAAAGATGAGAATTCTTACATGAAAGATTTCGAGCCGAGGCCCAATGTCTCTGCGTACACAGATGAAGTCAAGTCTGCACATGAGATTTCTTACAAGAGAGATTTTGAACCGAGACCCAACAATTCGGCATACACTGACGATGTCAAGTCTGCAGACGAGAAATCTTACACTAAAGATTTCGAGCCGAGACCCAATATCTCAGCATACACCGATGATGTCAAGTCTGCAGACGAAAAATCTTACAGTAAAGATTTCGAGCCGAGGCCTAATATCTCAGCTTACACTAATGATGTCAAGTCTGCAGACGAAAAATCTTACACTAAAGATTTCGAGCCGAGGCCTAATATCTCAGCTTACACTAATGATGTCGAGCCTGCAGACGAAAAATCTTACACTAGAGAATTCGAGCCAAGACCCAATATCTCTGCATACACCGATGATGAGAAATCTTACGCTAAAGATCTCAAGCCGCGACCTAACATCTCGGCATACTCTGAAGATGCTGTTGGGACAGAGCTAGAAAATGGCATTGATAAAGATATGGAAAATCAGCCGAATGGTTACGTTAAAGAGGAGTAAAAATTTGAAAATGCATTACCTGCATTTGCTGAATAAAGTGTGATATGTTATATGTGTAATCAATCGTATTGCCCCAAATAATGAAATCCCGCTATTTCTCTTTTAAGTCTCTTATTTATCCATTTAGATTTTATTTGGTTGGTTAAATAAGCGATAAAATAAATTATCTTACCTAATTTGATACTCCCTCCGTTCCAGAGGTGTTTTCACTCCTGGGATGGCACAATTTTTAAGAAAAGTTGAGTATTGTATATTATTAAAATAATAAGATTAGTTGGATTGTGAGGATAAAGTTAAAGTAATAGTTTCCATTTATAGGGTGTGAAAATAATTGTGGAACGGATGAAAAAGGAAAGTGTGAAAACAATTATGGGACAGAGGGAGTATATGGTTTAATGGACGAAAACTCAAAATTAATAAAAAACCCAAAATTAAAATTCAACTTGAAGAAGTATGATAATAGTCTATTATTTTTATCTTTATTAAATGCTCCTCTTATATTTAGAAAAATAATTATAATTCATTTTATTTTTATTTATGATATAGAGAGCAATTATATAATTGCATATTTTTTATTATTAATCATGCATTTTTACTAATTATCTTAATTCATTAGTTCAAACATACTATTTAACTCACAAATAATAATCTCTAAAAATTATAATATTAACTGATCTAAGCTTCTCATTTTATTGATAGAAAAACAGTATCTTTACACCCTTGACAATTACCCTCAAAGTTAAATTTTATTACGACAATTACCACAGAGCTCTCCTAAAATTTAGAGGTACTTATATACTTTAAGAATCTCAACTGCACAATACACATTAAAATATATATTTAATGCAAGTAAATGGGGAGCTTATATCTATATTGTGTACAACATCAAAATGCAATTGATAAATCTGCACACCATATACACTAATTAGTAGTATCACAGCTCAACAGTTGAAGAATGCATTTCTTTAATTAAATAATTTACATAGTAATTCAATATATTAATCAAACATTTGCTTCACTGCCAGTAATATAAGTGTTAAAACTTAAAAATATCTATCCAACTTTCTCAAAGCATAACAGTTTCAATTCACATGGAAGGGAACCAAGCAACAAAGAGCCAATAACGAGAATTTGCTTCACCATACAAATACCGGTATACAGGTGAGAATTTAGAGCAAACGCAAAAACAAGAGAATAATGAATTGTTCTTCGCACCCCCCAGGAATCATATATCCCTGCTCAGCACTCGCATCCAGTTGACCTTTGCTGGCTGCTGCTACCAACATCAATCGTATCCGGCAAGTATCTTCACCAACATCAAGAATGTTACCAAGAAATGAGTAATCAAGAAGTATGATATCAGAATAATATGGATTTACAAATATCCCCATTGAGTGGTATTTCCTAACAAGGAGCAAATGCCATGGGAGAATTTGTAATTAGAGTCATTTTTTGTCTTTCTTTACTACTCCCTCCGTCCCCCAAATTTATTCTCATTTGTATGAGCACGAGTTTTAAGAAAAGTGAGATAAAGTGAGGATATTGTGGAATAATTATGGGGTCCACCAGAGAATAAAGTGATTGCTTGTGAATGTGATAATAAAATAATATTTTCTAGAAGAAGAATGAGAATAAATTTGGGGACGGAGGGAGTAATATTTTACCAGGATTTATTTACCAGTTTTGACTATCAAAATCTACTTTTGAAAATGAATATGAATGCACATGTAATGATTCACAAACAAAACAGCACACAGCATTATCATAAACTAGAAACAACATCCTGACACATGGATATGACTAGGAACACATGCGATTTTGTACTCACATTTCTTCTTCTTCTCCGCTCTTCAGGGCATTCTTTGCGATAACCTGAAAAGCTTCTTCAACATTAGTGCCTTCCTTGGCAGAAGTCTCAAAGTAAGGAATATTCCCTTTTGAAGCACACCATGCCCGAGCCTTTTTCTCAGATACCTACAGAAGAGCAACAAAATTAACTCAATGTTTGTAAAACCATAAAGAAAATTCTTGTTGGGTTCCCCAAATAAAACACATCAACAAATATCCTGCTGGTGTCATGCTCATGCATTTAGAAAGGTTACAAAGTTTTCCTATTTCTTAAATTGCAAAGACACTTGTACAGTTGTCTCATTAAAGAATCAGTACTCCCGTTGTCAATTACATAGTAGAACTTCTTCTTTTTTGTTGGGGGGATGGGGACAATTAATGCACAGCAGCAGACACACACACACACATATATATATTAGAGAGAGAGAGGGGGGGGAGAAAAGTTACCACTCTACTATTTCCACCATCCACATCAGTCTTGTTGCCGATTACAACAAAAGGAAAATTTTCAGGATCCGAAGGGCTAGCCTGCAGATGACATAAGGACGGACATTCATTTTTTACTAAAAATGTCAAACGAGGTCAATCCAAACATTTCTATGTAATATTGAGTAACATCTGGCAACATGGTGTCAATAATTGCAATAAGCAGAAACTTATCAAAGCTCCGTCCAATAACAAATTTTCTTTCCTGTCCACCACAAGAAGAAGATAGTCGAAAGAAGCGATGCAAAAGTTGAAATTTTACAGAGCTGACAGTTCAAAATTAAAAAGCTTTTCACCCTTATTCTGCTATATGCATCCTATTTTTCTCCAGAAAGATTCATAAATATAGTTTGCAAACCCACCCTTCATATATATCATACAGCAATGCTCAGTAAATGAAGTAAAATTCTGGCTGAAGCAGGAAAAAGTCTTTTTTTTTTTTTTGCTGAAAGATGATATAGATAGAGAAAAAATATTTGTAATCGAAATTGACTTATTTCAAACATACCATATTAATTACACACAAACATAAAAGTGAACAGAATGCAGATATTCTGAGATGAAAAAAAAAAGAAGCATCCATACCTGAATCAAGAACTCCTCCCTCCAATTGTTAAGATTGTCAAATGATTTCATCACATTGACATCGTAGACAAGCACACAGCAATCAGCACCACGGTAGAAAGCAACCCCAAGGCTTTGAAATCTTTCTTGGCCAGCAGTATCCCATATCTGATTTAACAAATATACAGTCTTAGTGGATAACAAACTCTACCTGTCATTTACGTTCATGAGAAATACAACTAGAAACATCAAAGGGTGCATAAAAACAGACATTTTAAAGTTGGGTCACATATGCATACCCAATCGTCAAAGAGTGCAGTATCATGTGTGTATCCCACGACTTTACCTCGTAATCAAAATTCAAAAGCTTTAAAATTTTAAAAGGACCCTCATTTTACTAGTTACTGTTTCTTTTACAATGTGAAAAATCCCTTTGATATCCTAACTCAAGCAGAATGGTTTTAGCATCAAATAGTTAAGAGACCTGTCCATTTTAGAAAATTTTTCCACCAAACTAACTCCCATGTCAGAAATATTACACAAAGTGAAAATAATTCCACATGTTCTCGAGCATGCATACGAGACGTGGAATTTATTTTCAATCTTTTTAGCGCAAACAAAACTATATGCCAGAATTGTTAGCATGATAAGACAAATAGTTTGTACACTGACCTGTAAAGTGAAAAGCCTATCCTCAAATTGCACTTCCTTTGTCAGGAAATCTGCCCCGATTGTTGCCTTGTACTGATTGCTAAACTTCTTATTTACATATCTTAAGTCAGTGAATCAAGAAAATTCACACTAATAACTCAATATAATTTTCATAACAGGACTTGTAAATTACTAAAATGCATCAGCAATTAAGTTAAGGATACTGATTCATCAATGAGGTCTTTCCCACCCTGCAAACACAGAAAAATACATTCACCATGAATAATTAATCAACACGTAAAAGCATAGATGTTTCTAAGACAATTTGGCGGATATCACAAAGCAAATCTGCTTGTACAATTACAATTTCATAATGAGTTAGTTAATTATATCGTCTCTTTTCTTCCTTTAGATCTTCCTTCTTGCAGAAACTTCCAAATTTGACACTTATTTACAATATACACCATGCAATTGGTTCCAATTTGCACTAAAATTCATTTCCCCCCTTTTTTTACTAATACAGAAACCAAGATCCAAACGCATGCGCTGGGATTCAGATCAATTTAAATTGAACCGGCAGACATCAAGATATCATCAAATTTCGCCTCTGATGCAGAATATAATTCTCTCACGCCATAACAAGTTCACGGAAAACAATCATTAGGAACTAATTTAAAATAACTAAATAAACCTAACCCGCTATCGCCGAGGATGATGACCTTGAGGAGGGCTCTTCTGCGAGACGGCATCCTTCTCGGATTCGGGCAGGGTAGTTGACCCGATCTAGAATATCCGGAATTGCAATAAGTACAAAAGGACCGGGGCTTTCTCTCTCTTCCTCCGAGCGCGGAATACAGAGACGATCCTAATTGAATCGGAGTTTTGAGATTCAATTGAGTTGTTCTCTGTACTCTCTCTCTCTTCTGTTTCTCTCTCTAGACAACAATACAGTTGGCAACGGATGTCTTTAGCTGGCGATCTGCGGAATATCCTGCTCACATCAGCCCGTTTTTTGCTGGATTATTTTTTTCCCCCTATTTTTTGTTTTTCCTTTATCTTTTCCCCTTTTCATGGGGTGTAAATATTTCACTGAAATGAATTCAAATGAAGGACGGGATAACCAAATCAATTCAAATTTCACTTTGTGAAATTATAAATTTATTTATTTATTGTAAATTTTTAATAATATTATATTCTCCCTATCCTGCAGCAAATTTCATGTATATTTTTTGGGCTGGTCAAGTCAATTTATTTCACTTGTATATTATAAATCTGTATTTTCTACCCACAATAATATTGTATTATTTTTTTAATAATATTAATATGTGGGTTGAATATTAATAAACATTATTTGACTTGGCCTATAGATGGTTTGAGTTTAATTGTAAATTTAATTGTTTTAGATTATTCTTATTCACACTATTTCAGACTCAATTTAAAATAAAATATTAATTTTTCTTTCTTTCACATATAAAATTTATAATTCAATCACATTTACAATCGAGCAGAATCTATTAGTTATTAATTATATATATATATATTTAAAACATGTAAAAGAATATATAAATAATTTGAAGTTTTAAATCTATAATTATAAATAATAGAAAAATGATTTATCATATATTAAAATAAACTTCGACAGAAACCTTATACAAGAGTTTAAAATAAACTTTGACGGAATTTCATGAAAATAGCAAGTTTGTTCGGGATTCAATCCGTATTTCATTGTTCTCATTCCAAAAGTTAGAAACCCAATGGAGATAAACGAATTTAGGCCAATCTCACTTATTTGCAGCATCTACAAGATTTTAGCAAAATTATTGGCGAATAGATTGAGCTATGTTCTGGACAAGGTGATTTCAGCCAATCAATCTGCTTTTATTAGAGATCGTAGCATACTTGACGGGGCTGTTGTGGCAAATGAGATTGTAGATGAGGCAAAGAAAAAGTATAAGAAGATTTTATCTTAAAGCTTGACTTTGAAAAAGCTTATGACTCGGTCAATTGGAGTTTTATTTTGGATATGATGAGTCTTTTGGGTTTCGACAAAAAATGGATGAGGTGGATTCATGAATGCATCTCGACCGTCACGACATCAGTTTTGATTAATGGTAGCCCCACCAAGGAATTTGAAATCAAGAGGGGCATCAGACAAGGTGATCCTCTATCACCATTCATTTTCTTGATTGTCGCAGAAGGTCTTAGTCTTATGATCAACAAAGCATGTGAAGAAGGAGTTTTTGACCCAGTGACAGTAGGTGAAAATAAGGTAAGAGTCTCTCACCTTCAATTTGCAGATGACACAATTATTTTTGGCGAGGCTACAAAGAAGAACGTGGAAGCAATTAAAGGGATCCTTCGTGCTTTTGAAATATTTTCCGGGCTGCGTATAAATTTCAAGAAGAGTAACTTGATGGGGTTAAATGTGATGGGAACTTGGATTGAATCCATGGCTGATATCCTCAACTGCAACACCGGTAAAATTCTTTTTATCTATTTAGGAGTCCCTGTGGGAGGTAATGCCAAAAAAGAAGCTTCATGGAAACCAATGGTTGAAAAACTTAGAAGGAGATTAGGTAGTTGGGAGAACAAACACCTCTCCTTTGGAGGAAGAATAGTCTTGTTGAACTCTGTCCTTTCAGCTATACCTACTTATTACTTATCTTTTTTTCAAGCCCCAGCCAAAATAACCAAAACCCTTATGAGCCTTCAGAGAAATTTTTTATGGGGGGGGGTCTTGGGGAGTGTAGTAGGAGAATTGCATGGGTGAGTTGGAACAAAATTTGCCGTGAAAAAATTGATGGCAGACTTAAAGTGAGAAATTTAAAAGCTTTTAATTTGGCCTTGCTTGGAAAATGGGTTTGGAGATTAAAAATTGGGAAGGGGCGGCTTTGGGAATCTGTGATTGTTTCTAAATATGGGGGTTGGGAGATTAGTTGTGAACATTTTCTGTCAAGAGGAGTTAGGAAAAGTAATTGGTCGCAGTGGTGGGGGAATTTAGTTAAGTTATTTGGGGGTGATGGGTGGTTCAATAGGAATTGTGTTAGAAAGTTGGGGGATGGGAGTGAGATTAAATTCTGGGGTCATAATTGGAGTGGGGGGGGCTGAGTGTTTTAAATATAAATGGCCTAGATTGTTTATTCTTGATACAAATAAAGAGTGTTTTATCAGGAATAGGATTTCCTTTGAAAATAATTCAGTAAATTGGGTTTGGGCTTGGAGGCGCCAATTGTATGATTGGGAAATGAGGGATCTTGAGGAAATGTTGTCTTTTTTTGAATAACTTTAATTTTCAGGTTGGCATTAAAGATGGGTGGACTTGGCGAGGAGAAGTAGATGGGAGATATTCAACGAGATCGACTTACAAGATTCTTACGTAAAGACGAAGGAGAAAATACTAAGTGGTTGGCGGCGGTGTGGTCTAAAATTGCACCAAAGAAGGTTTCTGCTTTTTCGTGGCGTCTTGCAACTTTGGACAATCTACACAAGAGAGGAGCAATCAATGAAATTTTTTCCACCCTTTGTAAGTTTTGCATGAATTGCAGGGAGAATTGCTCACATTTATTTTTTGAACGTTGGATGACAAAGCAAGTTTGGAGGGGTCTTTATGAATGGATAGGATCAAATTATAGAGGGGACAAGTCAGCGGCGGTCCATTTTCAATTCCATTGCGGGATGGTTACACACAAACACAAGGTAATATGGAAGGCTTTATGGCTTGGAACAGTTTGGCAACTATGGAAGGCAAGAAACAACTTAATGTTCAATGGTATAGAAACTAGCTGGAAGGAGATTCTTGACAAAATTAAGCTTAATGTTTGGACATGGTTTAGAGCTAAAAATAGAGGACTTGGTATTTCTTTCTATGATTGACTTAATGAACCTTACCTTTGTATCAAAATGTTAGCTTGAGCAGTAATTATAGAGAGGAAGGTGTGTGTTGTACATATTAGAGCAATTCTTTTGCTCAAATTAATAAAATTTTGTTTCTCCAAAAAAAATAAAAATACAAAAGCTATTATTATAAAATATATACCTAAATCAAGTTACAAATATAATTAGGAGAAGAACGACGAAAGAGATAGAGATATAGGAGAAAATATATAATTTTGAATTATGTTTCAAAATATATCAATATTAATTTTTATTTTTAGTAATAAATTCAGACTGTTTAGTAAAAATAAATCTAATTTTTTTAAATGCACTTAAATTACACAGTGTAAGTCATATATACAAAATTTTGACATCAACTTTTATAATTTATTTAACAAAAGAGAACATATATATATATTAATTAATTACAAGTTTACAACCATACTGATAATGCATATTGATTATTGAAATACCTTTGGCGATACCTATATTACTTGGAAATGGATTTTCTGTTGGCAATAAAACCAACAAATAGTGTTGGGTATTAAAAGATAAAGTATTATTAAAATATTTTATTTCTTTTAGATTTGACCAAGTCATAATTTTTTCAAAACCGTGTTAATGAGCTAAAAAAAAGAAATAGTTTAATTATATTCATACGTTATCGTTTTAATACCCGTGTATTTGCTGATTTTATTGTCCAACAAAAGATCCATATCCATATTACTTGGAGTGTAAATGTATCTCACACTCATTTAATATTTTCATTGTGTAAATATTGATATTTAATGAAATACAATATTAATATATAAAAATAAAGTTAATAGTAGAACACATTTAGTTAGATTAACAAACCTAAACTAAGGAAGTGTTCGTAACAAGAAAACTAAAAATAGAAAATGCTGGGTTTTTTTTAATTTTTCAGGGGTAGAAAATACAGATTAATGTTCCTTTTTTCTAGGAGATTTATGGGACGAGGGTCATAGTTTCCTTCATTGAAAGTTGAAATTATTACCATGCAACAACTTTTATTCAACTTCTGTTGAGATTCATCCCTGCCCATCTCCTAAAAGGTAAATTCTCTTCTTCCTCAACATTTACTTGATCTTTTCTTGCAATAATAACATCAATTTCACCATTAATTCTTTGGAAATGTAAAAAATTCTTTGATTTTTTACTTTTTACTTTTTTATGAATCTTGATTAGGGCATTGCAAGGGAGATTGGCGGGGTCAATATTCTCATTATTTGGCATATATAAATTGAAGCATTAATTGCAAAAATGTCATCACCGCCTCCACCAGATTCTCCACCTTCAAGCTCCTCATCTCCTCCGCCGGATTCTTCATCCTCTCCGCCGCCACCAGATTCGTCATCATCTCCTCCGCCACCATCATCCTCTCCACCACCACCATCCAACACATCGCCACCTCCACCTAACCAAAATTCGCCTCCCCCGCCTTCAAACAAAAGCCCCCCACCTGATGGCGATAGCAAGTCTCCTCCACCGCCGCCGCCCCCTCCGCCCCCTCCACCTCCTCCACCACCGCCGAAAGGGGGGCACTTATCGCCACCGCCGCCTAGATCAGCAATAGCACCACCATCATCAAGTACTGACAATGAGAAAGCCATTATAGCGGGAGCAGCTGCGGGAGCAGGACTGTTCTTTCTCATTATGATCGTTTTGTTGCTATCTTGTTTTAAGAGGAAGAAACGACGTCATAGTGATCATATGAGCTATTATCATGACCCCCAAGGTAACTAATTAGGTGTCAATTTTAAATTTATTTTTTATTAACCCATTTGATTAATTTTTTTAATTAGAGTTAATATCTTCGAATTTCCTTTTTTTAATTATAAGTCTATATTTAGAACTTTTATAACTCGTAGTCCAAAAGACATTAAAATTATCAATTTATGGCCTAAAAGATGTTTCCTTCTAAGGTCCGAAAAATTGAAACAATGATTTCAGAGCACATGTGTTTGTTATATTATATTTGGAGTTATAAATTATAATTTCAAGATATTAAAAAATATATTAATTTTATGCTAGTGGAAAAAATAAGAAAGGAAAGTAGTAATAAAATAATAGCAATATGTATAAAAATAAATAAGGATAATTTATAAAATGTTAAATATGTCCTAATATTTTTAGTCGAAGTAATATCTTTTAGACCCTAAATTGAAAAAAAAAGAACTAGATCCTCAAATTCATAGTTTTATTATCTTTTAGTTTGAATTAATATTTTTCCTAAACATTTATAATTTTTAATATATCATAATAAAGTGATAATTTAAAAGCAAAAATAACAAGGTAAAAGCAATCATTAAAAGAAATTTTAAAAAATATAGTACAGTTAATTTTCACAATTTTTTCATAGAATTTTTTTTTTAATAGAAGAATATTTTTTTCTACTCAGAACTAATTTATAATTCTTATCAATTTTATAAATTATTTTATAATTTTTACAAAATAATAATGTAAAAATTATAGTGCGGTCAATTTGGTGATGCAGGTCATGACTACTATTTACCCCCGAATGCAAACTGGCAGAACAGTAATTTCTCCCCCAGCAAGATGAATTTCCAGGCCCCGCCGCCGCCCCCGAGCTCCGGCGTGAGTTCAGAAATAGGATGGATGGCAGCACCGCCACCTCCTCCGCCGATGTTGAGTAGTGCCGAGATGAGTTCCGCCGGATTTTCGGGAGGCGCGCCGTACCAGGCGGCGCCGCCACCACACCCTTCAGTTGCCCTCGGCTTCAACCAGAGCAGCTTCACTTACAACGACTTGGCTGCAGCCACCGGCGGCTTTGCCCAGCCGAACCTTCTCGGGCAGGGCGGTTTCGGATACGTGCACAAAGGGGTGCTGCCCAACGGGAAAGAGATTGCCGTGAAAAGCTTGAAAATGAATAGCGGGCAGGGGGAGCGCGAGTTCCAAGCCGAGGTTGATATCATTAGCCGAGTTCATCACCGCCATTTGGTTTCCTTGGTTGGTTATTGCACTGCTGGAAATCAAAGGATGTTGGTCTATGAATTTGTTTCAAATAATACTCTTGAATTCCATCTTCATGGTACGTAGTGATACTCCTTTTTCTCCCCCTCCATATTCTTTTGAACTGCTCAGTCCATCAGTCCATTCACAATATTTAGTAATGGTTGACATGCTTGGTTTAATGTAATATATCAGAAGGTATTATGAGGTCTGTTTGCGAATAAATTGATTGCTTATGAAAAGTGTGCTTGTATATATACCTTTCATAGACGATTATTTTATTCGTAAACGGATTTCACAATAACACATAATTTTATTGACATGTTGCATTAAATCAAATGCAGTAAAGCAAGGCTAAATATTGTGGACGGATGAAGTATTAATTAAGAACACTTTGTCAAAATAGAGATAGTCACTCGTAATTTAAGGATAATAATTTTAAAATTATGATTGAGGTCAAATCAATCCAAATCAGATTAATTGGCTGAATTTGGATTATGTTCAAGTTATTATTCCTAAATTGTTAGTTCGAAAAGTAATTCTCATTTTACTATCTTAAAAAATTATAGGCCTCATTTTGGCACATTTTTAAAATTAAGGTCCTTAAAAAATGTGCTCTTGTATAAATTTATTTGACTAACACATCTATACTTTATATCACATCTTATTAAGTATGAAGGCAGTAATCGATTTTTTTTAGTGATAAATTGTCTTTTTATCAAGGGTGCAGAAATCCAAAATCGGTAATCGTGCATTTCTAACAGCTTAGAAAGCCGTTTTTTCTTTAATATTTTTTAAACATATAGATTTAAGGCCGCCTAAAAACACTTACGAGGCACCTAGGTCCAAAAATACCTAAAATTATCGATTTTACAGAAATCATGTCGGGCGTTAAGCGGCCGCCGAGGCTTATTTTTGCGTCACTCCTTTTTATCAAATATGTAATGTCATTAATTTTCTAGTCATTTAATTAGTTTAGTTTTCAATTAAAAATGTTTGGTTGATTGTTAGGTGCTGATCGCCCATGCATGGAATGGCCAACCAGGATTAGAATTGCTTTGGGATCGGCAAAAGGATTTGCTTACCTTCATGAAGACTGTAAGTTTTTTTGTTTATTCCGTAAAACCTTAATTTTTTTTTTATCTAATTGGTTAATTTCTTATTTAGACTTATATTTTGATTTATCAATTTTTTTTCACAAATTTAATTTTCCATTGTACTCGTATGATTTAATTTTACACTTAACAAATAGTAAAGTATGTATACAATTATGCAAATATAATTAATTATATCTGAATCAATTTCAACGCAAAACAATATGCAGGTCATCCTCGCATTATCCACAGAGATATTAAAGCTGCAAATATTTTAATTGATGAAAATTTTGAAGCAAAGGTATGCTGCATAGCTGCTTGACTACTTCTATCTATATAGGCATGCATTATATATATATATATATATATATATCTTTTTTCACTCAAAATTAAATTGCAACATTCATTATTCATGCAGGTGGCTGACTTTGGATTAGCTAAGCTTTCTTCAGACACCAATACTCATGTTTCAACTCGTATAATGGGAACATTCGGGTGAGAATTACTCCTTATATAAAATTAATTAATCAGACTTTGGTAATTAATTTTTTAAAAATAATTTATATTCGCTTTAATTAGAAGTATAATGATTTTTGCAACACATTATCTATAATATATAAAAACTCTTACAAAAATTCAGGTATTTGGCACCTGAATATGCATCAAGCGGGAAGCTTACTGAAAAGTCTGATGTCTACTCCTATGGGGTTGTATTACTAGAGCTTATAAGTGGACGACGTCCTATCAATTTCAACACCACTGATGATGACGACACTTTAGTTGACTGGGTAAGAAATTTATTTTTCTTGTGATTTTATTTTTAGCTCGAACTGATCCATTTAATTATTTGTTTCGTAAATTATATTGATAATATTTATATTAATTTTATGAAAATTTACATAGTGCTCTTGGTCATAACTACATATAATCAATTGTTTGTTTTTAATAAAAAAATTATACAAGATAAGTCATAACTAATTAATAGAGTAATTAATTATGAATAAATTAGCAACTCTTTTTAATGAAATATATTTTATTTTTAATATAATGCAGGCTAGGCCAATTTTCTCAAAGTTCGCTGAAGGAGGAAGCTACCAAGAGCTTGTGGATCCACGGCTGGGAGACAACTACGATCCCCAAGAGATGATTCGTATGGTATCTTGCGCCGCTGCGTGTGTTAGACAATCTGCGAGGAGACGTCCTAAAATGAGCCAGGTAATAAAAACAAAATGTTGTTCAATTTTCTACTTTAAAATACTATAGAGACACCTCATATTTATATTACTAATTTATTTATGAGTAAGTCTTCTGTGCACCAGTTACACCGTGCAATTCAAGTATACTTTTAAAAAGTTACACAATTTATTATTGAAAAGATACACAAATTATTACTAAAAAGTTACACTTTTTAATAATATCATGTATAATTTTTCAGTAGTATTTTGTGTAACTTTTAAAAAATGAACTTGAGTTGCACCATGTAATTGGTGCATACAAGACTAATTATTTATTTATATATTATTATATATATACTCCCTCCGTCCCATAATTGTTTTCACACTTTCTTTTTTCGTCCGTCCCACAATTGTTTTCACACCCTATAAATAGAAACTATTACTTTAACTTTATCCTCACAATCCAACTAATCTCATTATTTTAATAATATAACTTTACACAATACTCTATTTTTCTTAAAAGTTGTGTCATCCCAAAGATGTTTTGGGACGGAGGGAGTATATATTATGACAATAGGATGTGAAAAAACTTAGCTAGAGAGGTCCACTTGCATTTTCAACTTTTCTCTCTAAAAAAGAGTAAGATATTTTAATTTTGATTTATTATATCTTGAAAGAACTAATAAAATTAGTTATTTATGATTTTTTCCATTTTTCTGTAAAATAAGAATGAAGGAGGAATCAATTGCTTGAAAGCTTAGTTAAAAATGAATGATAGTTGTTTTAAAATAGAATTTATGTCCAACTTGTAAGAACTTGGCAAAATACACTTTGAGAACAATTTTTTTCATGTTTATATAATGTCTTATAAATATCTCATTTTCTTTCGTAATGAGTGCTGGTCCAATTGTTTGTGTGTGTGTTTTTTTGTTAAGATGATCAATTATAATTGTGTTAAGAACACAATTTAGTGGCTAATATAATTTACTTATGCTTATCATATATTGACAAATTAATAAATCTCATATTTATATACAGATTGTGCGAGCACTTGAAGGTGACGTTTCATTAGATGATTTGCACGAAGGCATGAGACAAGGTTCAGTGATGGGTTCAGGTAGCAGTTCGGAATACGACATGTACCGGAAACCTAGAGTAATGTCAAATCCAGATTTCAATAACAGTAACGACTATGGATTGACAAATGAATATTCTAATTCAAGTGGTGGAAATTCACAAGAAATGAGCCGGACTAGTCCGGGTATTCACTATCCAAATGTTTGATTCTTGAAACAAGCAAGAAAAGTTTTAAATCTGATATTTGCAAATGAAAAAAATATATAATTTGTTACAATTTTACATGATTCCATTATATATATGGAATGCGTACAAGAGTGACACTGAAAATTGCAATCAGTCTGAAGTTCTTTTAAGTTAAACACAGATGTTTTGCTTGGAGTCAGATTTCGTTACATAGAAAATGTTATGCTTCAAACTACATATGTTGATTTATAAGATATTTATATATTTGATATAAGTGTGAGAGATATTGGAACAATTTTGGGTTGTTTATTTGAGAGAAATTTGTACTAGAAAAAGTAATTCATTAGCAATTATTTGTACGCAAACCAACGTTGTTTCTCAATGAAAAATAGAAGTTGGTTGTTTAAGTATGTATATGTAGAAATATTTTTATGGACACTTTTCTTTAAAATAAGAAAAAATCAAATATATCACAAAAAATTATGGTATAAAGCATACAAATACCTAAAGAATATATCATTAATGCCATTTTTTGTATCTTAGTTCATGTTTTTGTAATTTGCATATATGACATTTAAAAAGTTAAACATTATCCAACAAAACCTATATAATTTAGAATATGTGTCAAAGATTTAGAGAGTGAAACACCAATAAAATTAGAAAGAAAAAAAAGAAGAAATTGTATTTAAATAAATTTAAATATTCAATTGCTCGATCTTACTTAATCTATTGTCATCTTAAGTTTAAGTGTATTTCTTAAATCATAAGATGTTAATAGATTCACGGCCCACTTTTATCAGATGTAATGAAGGTGGAGAATGAAAATTAATGATATTCATTCTAAGTAATAGTTTTGATATATTTTTTATTATACATGAATAAGATCATAAAAATAGATTAAATAAAAAAATAATCATTAATTCTATAGTAGTTACTTCTTAATGATACCCCGTTACCGTTCTTATTTTAAATTCATACCAAACACCCCCTCAATTTATTGGTTTTGATTTCAACACTAAATCGGTTATTGATGGAATTTGTCTTTGGCTTTTAGAAGGTGCATAAATTTAAAATATATTAAAAAAATATCGAATATCTATTGTTCATCTGACTTTTTACATGTAATTGCAACATCAAAATTTATTAATAAAATTATTAAAAAATAATCTATGAATTGTAGTTCCAAATGTTGGTTTAGATTTTTTATGACATTGACTTAGAAGTCAAAATTGTGTCATGTGTGGATTTTTATTTGAAAAAAAAAAAAAAACATTGTGTGTGGAAGAAACTTAAAATGGCGAATTCTGATATTTTGTCTTAATTTGGATTTAAATAAGTATCAACCAAAACTTCTTGCATTTTCAAGCAGCGTGTGGTATCATAAATTGCATATTACTAAATTGTCCTTATCAATTTTGTTATTTTCAATATTCATTAAGTTCGGAGTTCACATAGAAAATTTGTGCGAATGGAAATATTCTTCTCTGCTAAAAAAAATCTGAATAATAATAGTACAAATAAAAATAAATATGAACATTATGTTTGTCCTTTAAAAAAAAAATTAAGAGTATATTCTTTTTGGATTTTAAATAACTTTTAAATGATATTACATTTTAAATTTTGTATTCTTTTTAAAAAATTTAGTGGAATAAATATATAATTGAATAAATATTGAATAAAATAAAAAGATAATAATTAATTAATATATTTATATAGATTATTTATGGAGGACTATGAACAGAATATAAAATTTTTATTTTTAAAATTTAAATTAGAATGAGTTTAACTTTAGGGTATGTTTGTTTTGAAATTTAGGTATGCGTAGCAAGTTATTACTTTGAAAATTTTGATGAACATTAAAAATATGTGTTTTGCTTTAGGATTTTGGTAGAGTAGGATATTACTTTATGTCAATCAGAGTGTGAAAATTATTGATATTAGAGATATAATAATAGATATGATAGTTATTTTATGTATGTTATGTTGGAAAGAGTGATAATATGTATAATAGATAGTTTTAGGTGTGGATTGAATTTGAGATATAAAATTCGGATGTTAAATTTTAAACTTGTTAGGAGCATAATCGCAAAGTCCTACGTTCATCCGAGTAAATCTCAAAATAAGTATACCCTAGAGTTTAAATTCAGATTTTTAATAAATCCCAAAAAAAGAAATAGCCTAAAATCCCATACTCATGGAATGCCACATTTACCCCTCACATTTGACCGATTTCTCACCATAATAACTCCGCACTTGAGTGAATCGTCGGTTGTACGCCGAAGCAGAAGAAAGGAGGGGAGATTGAGATCTGCACTCCACTCTACACAAGTATAAATATATACAAGAATAACGACTCTTAAATTTGCACAGATCCTCTTAATTTTGCAAGTTTGTTGTCCAGTCGGAACCACACAGATCTCTGCACAATGGCGCAGCCGCTTGTGAAAAAAGACGATGATCGCGATGAAGAAGGTGCATTTCTGGAACTCGATTATTTGGTTGCTTCCTTTTTGTTATCAATTTTTTAAAATTCTAGCTTAATCGTCCGATTGGTTTTTACGTACTTTTTGTATAGATTTGGTTTAACCTAACCTGAATTCGGATTCAGATCTGCGCTTTACGTGTTTTCGGAATTACGGGAACGAATGAGGTGTGGTTAATTGTATTGGTAGATAATGTGATAAGACTTGATCCATAGCTTAATGAGACTTGATTCCTTATAGGTACAGACAGAGCTAGGAATTATGTGGTTTATTTGATTTGCCACTGATTTATTCTAACTGTTGATTGAATTTCGATTCTGATTTACATCTAGTTCTATCTAGTCAGCTTTGGATCTGCAGTTCTTCTGTATTATTTAATCACAGATTTAATAGCATTACAATGGATAAGCACACTAGAGTATCAGATAGTGCGAATCAATTGGAGTCTGATTATTTTCTTAATTTATATTTCGACTGCTTCTGTTATATGCTGGTGTAATAAGGTCTGGTTCTTACTTAGGTTAGAGAGTATATTATTTGGTTGATTTTACAGCTTTGATTAGTGTATAATAGAGGTTTGTGTATTACTTGTTTCAGTTGTGATATAAATTGGATGTTAGACTGGAACAATTCTTACTTAGGTTTGAGAGTATATTAGTTGGTTGATTTTGCAGCTTTGACGAGTGTATAATAAAGGTTTGTGTATTACTTGTTTTAATTGTGGTATAATTTGGATATTAGATTAGAATGTAGTCACATGTATATGATAGTTCGGATTCAAATATACTGGATCATATTTATACTATACATTGTGTCTACATCTCCAAGTATAGTCTGCAATGTTAATCATACGTGCCTAACAGGTTAGATGCATCATGGATTAGGGCATGTGCGTTGTGGTGGTTAATATGTTGACATTGAACTTGTAAAACTTGCAGCTGATTACTCACCATTTTTGGGGATTGAGAAGGGTGCTGTGTTACAAGAAGCTAGGGTTTTTAATGACCCTCAGTTAGATGCTAGGAGATGCTCACAGGTAACTATTTATTTTCAATTATGCCCAAATCAAATCTGTTATTTTTTTTGTATTAATTTGCACGAGATAATGTGCATGTTTGATTTTCCTTGTTAGGTCATCACGAAGCTTCTGTACCTCCTGAATCAGGGTGAATCGTTCACAAAGGTTGAAGTCCAAACCTATTAACACACACACACGACATGTTGATTAGGCATGATATTTTACTATTGTATTTAGTATACTTGAAATGTGCAATTCCCTTTTTCCCCCTTTTTTAATATAAGCAAGCTTGGAACTGAATAAAGCTATTATGGCACTTGTAAACTGCTGTTTTGGAATGCGTTCTGTTCTCAGTTGACTTTCGTTTGAATTGTATCTTAGTCTGCCTCTGTCCGTGGGCAGATTTTGATTAGTTTCTTGATTCACCCAGCACAGAAAAGTGAACCCTCTTATTGATTTCTCATCTCCCTTGTTCTTTTTCCATTTTAAAGCATTGCTTAGCTCCTACCAATTAATTCCTAGGTCGAAGCAACAGAAGTCTTTTTTGCTGTCACCAAGCTGTTTCAGTCCAGAGATATTGGTTTGAGAAGGATGGTTTATCTAATGATAAAGGAGCTTTCTCCCTCTGCAGATGAGGTACTTATGCCTTTTCTGTTTGGTTCTTCATACTGATACTGTGCTTTGAAGAACGAAAATAGTAGACTATTTTCCTTTATATCATTGAAGGTTATCATTGTCACAAGCTCCCTAATGAAGGACATGAACAGCCGCACTGATATGTATAGAGCCAATGCTATTCGTGTCCTTTGTCGGATTACAGATGGAACACTTTTGACACAAATTGAGAGATACCTTAAGCAGGCTATTGTGGACAAAAATCCTGTTGTTGCCAGTGCTGCCCTTGTGAGCGGTATTCATCTGCTACAGGTATTATCTGATATATGAGAATTGCGCAACTTTTTTTGTTTACTTGATATTTTTAGTGCAGACATACTTATAATTATATTCACAGACAAACCCTGAGATAGTCAAGAGGTGGAGTAATGAGGTACAAGAAGCTGTTCAATCAAGGGCTGCACTTGTACAGTTCCATGCACTTGCTCTGCTACACCAGGTAACAAATGTGCTGTTCAATAATAGTTGAATATCAGCTCTTCAAGTGACAAGGGCTACTTAAAATATAGTACTTGTTATGTCCCGTAAAATCCATATTTGTTTTGTGACCATTGCTAATCAACAATCCACTTCCGAGAACTTTTATGCATATTTTCGCGAAGGTTGTTTGTCTGTCCACTTTTGAGCTTTGAAAGCATTCTATGTTATGCAGTTGTGCTGAATTACACACATCTTTGTTGATGGTTGCATTTTCTGTGTTGTGTTTGATATAAAAGGCCTTACCCTTTTTGAAATTTACAGATACGACAAAATGATCGCTTGGCTGTTAGCAAGTTGGTTACCAGCTTGACTAGGGGGACTGTTCGTTCTCCTTTGGCTCAATGTCTTTTGATTCGCTACACTAGTCAGGTATTGTTTTTACTGATGTAGCAGTGCAAAGCAACTTTTGTTTATTCTAATTCCTTCAATTGCTGATAAATCATTTGTTTACTGAGGTATGTAGGTTATCAGAGAGTCGGGTCATAATTTACAAACAGGAGATCGCCCATTCTATGATTATCTTGAGGGTTGTCTCCGTCATAAAGCTGAAATGGTTATCTTTGAAGCAGCTAAAGCAATCACAGAGTTAAGCAGTGTCACTACCCGGGAATTGACTCCAGCCATAACTGTTTTACAGCTTTTCTTAAGTTCTTCTAAGCCGGTGCTTCGGTTTGCTGCTGTCAGAACTTTGAATAAGGTTGGTGCTCGTTTCAGAGTTGTAAGGGCACTAGAAAGTGATTGTTGCAATGCTTTTGATGTTAGGCTTATATAAGCAAACATCTTTTGCTAAATATGGTTTCATGTGTTTCATTCAGCATTGATGGTGGTACTTACTTAACGTGGCTGAAAATTTTGTATATTAATAGAGCACTTCAGGGTGGAATCTTTTAGATTGTTTTGATATTGCCAATTAAAATGTGATTCACTGAACTTGTTCCAGAATCCTGGTTTAATGTTGATAAAGCTCCTATACGTTGGTATTATAGAACGGGTAGATGTGTCCAGGGAATTTTATGATAATCCTGGAACCCTGCTAAAACTTGATTTTCAAATCAAAGAGGTTTCTGACCTTAGCAATGTTAACTACATTAATCTGATTCTTGTAAACATGGTTTTCTTTATTTATATGTAGATTTTTTAATTTTTGTTCAAGTGATGTAGGGTGCTCGTGGTTACAGGGTAATGTAGCACACTCTAGTGAAAGAAAGATGCATTGTACTATTCTAGGTTGAAGGTTCATCAGGAAGATTATTCTCGTAGGTCCTATTATGAGTGTTAAAGCAATACTTCCTGCTTGTAGGATTCTAAGTTTTAATGCCTGACAGTTTAATGTTTGAATATTCAAGCTGTAACTTACTCACCTGATTTAAGGTGTACATCATAGCTGATTTTTTTTAACTTTCTTAGCAGTTTTGCTTGTTTTTCATGTATTTCAAACCTTAAATACATGCAGGTGGCCATGACGCATCCCATGGCTGTAACAAACTGTAACATAGACATGGAAAGTTTGATTTCGGACCAAAATAGAAGCATAGCTACTCTTGCCATTACGACACTGCTGAAAACTGGCAATGAATCTAGTGTTGATCGATTGATGAAACAGATCACAAATTTCATGTCTGACATTGCTGACGAATTCAAGATTGTTGTGGTGGAAGCTATAAGATCACTTTGTCTGAAGTTCCCTCTCAAGTACAGATCTCTGTGAGTGGAAGTTTCCCCTGAAACAAAGATTTTTTATTTTTTATGTTACAATATTTTTCTCTGATGTCTCCTTTATATTAAAATATGACTTCCAATAATGCATAATCTTCTTGGCTTCATGTAGGATGAACTTTTTAAG
The DNA here is from genome assembly GCA_026898435.1 of Prunella vulgaris. Classification (NCBI taxonomy): domain Eukaryota; kingdom Viridiplantae; phylum Streptophyta; class Magnoliopsida; order Lamiales; family Lamiaceae; genus Prunella; species Prunella vulgaris. The sequence goes on along the minus strand of JAPKLY010000014.1, from coordinate 145,303 downwards.
CAGCATATTAAGAGAAGAGGGCGGGTTCGAGTATAAAAAGGCAATTGTTGATTCTATTGTGATCTTAATTAGAGATATCCCAGATGCTAAAGAGAGTGGACTGCTGCACTTATGTGAATTCATTGAGGATTGTGAATTCACGTATCTGTCTACCCAGGTTGACATATCCTTTTTGCACCATTTTTTCTCTTCTAATCACTCTTATATGGTGCATGCTAGATTGGGGTAATCATTATTTTTTTGGTTGCTTCGTTTAGATACTTCACTTTCTTGGAAATGAGGGTCCCAAGACCCCAGATCCTAGTAAATATATTCGCTATATTTACAATCGAGTGATACTTGAGAATCCTACTGTCCGAGCCAGCGCTGTCAGCACATTGGCAAAATTTGGGGCCCTGGTTGATTCACTGAAAGTAAGACTGCAGCTGTGTCTTTTGACATTGTTTTTAAGAATGTAGATTGACTAACCACAGGAAATCATTATTTTCTTTGCTGCAGCCTCGCATATTTATTTTGTTGAGGCGATGCCTTTTCGACAATGATGATGAGGTCAGTTTTATGTTCCATTGAATTGTGATTTGTTGATAGTTCTTACGAAACTAGTCAATAATTATTTTTTAAAAATCATCTGCAGGTTCGAGATAGAGCTACACTGTATCTGAACAGTCTTGGAGATGGTCAAGTAGTTGAAACTGATGAAGGTGTGAAGAAGTTTTTGTTCGGTTCACTTGATATACCACTCACTAATTTGGAGACCAGTTTGAAGAGCTACGTAAGTACCTTTTCTCATATGGTACTTATTTGTTGATTTATGCTCGTATAATAAATACAATACTGCACTTGCCGTAATTATTTCTCTTTCCTCCACCTTTTTCTCAATTAGTTTATGGTATTTCAATAGTTCATATAACTTCTTATCATGATCTCCTTTGTTTATTCTTGGAACAGGCACAAAACCCTGCTGAAGAGCCTTTTGATATCAACTCTGTTCCCAGAGAGGTTAGATCTCAGCCTCTTGTCGAGAAGAAAGCCCCAGGCAAAAAGCCAACTGGTTTGGGTGCTCCACCTCCTCCCCCAACTTCTGCTGCTGATGCTTACGAAAGAATTCTCTCCTCTATCCCTGAATTTGCAAGTTTTGGAAAGCTTTTCAAGGTTTGTGGATGACTCTCAATTCCTTGTTTTGTAATTTTCCTTGGTAGTTGACTACTGAAGTATTGAGAAGTTTTTCCCTGGCTCTTTATCAGTCATCAGCACCTGTGGAACTCACGGAAGCAGAAACCGAGTATGCAGTTAACGTTGTCAAGCATATATTTGACAACCATGTTGTGTTTCAGTACAATTGCACAAATACAATTCCAGAACAGCTACTTGAAAATGTAAATACCATATATTGGAAATGATTTTCTGTTTGACTTTAGTTTGTGAATTCTTTTTCTTAGTTTGTTGTGTTCCTTTTGCTAGGTAACTGTGATTGTAGATCCTTCAGAGGCTGAGGAGTTTTCTGAAGTTGGAACAAAACCTTTGAAATCCCTTCCATACGATACACCAGCCCAAACATTTGTGGCATTTGAGAAACCCGAAGGCGTTCCTGCTGTTGGAAAATTCTCGAACTTGTTGAGGTTTACAGTCAAAGAGGTATATATATCTATATATATTCCTTAATTGGGCTTTATTATTGTTGAGGAAATATGTTGTTGATAATGCTCTTCAGTAAGTGTGTACCTTAAACTCAGCCACTATCATGAGAAATATCAAATATTTACATCTGTTCTGTAGAATATGTTACCATGACATTTATATTCATATGCTTGACTTTGTTCCATATCCTAGTGTGTATTCCTTTTGTTCTTCGAGTGTGTATTCAGTGCCAAAATTTGTACAGGTTGATCCGTCTACTGGCGAGGCTGAAGATGATGGTGTGGAAGATGAATACCAGCTCGAGGATTTTGAAGTTGTTGCTGCTGATTATATGCTCAAGGTGGGGGTCTCAAACTTCAAGAATGCCTGGGAAAACATGCCTGATTTCGAGCATACAGATGAATATGGTCTTGGGCCTAGGGAAAGCCTGGCTGAAGCTGTTAATGCTGTCATCAATCTCCTTGGCATGCAACCTTGTGAGGTTAGTGATTTGATACTCTGTTGTAATAGTTACTCTTTTTTGGTTTCTTTTCCTATCTATATTGCCTAAAGGACAAACTGTTTTAGAAATAGGAATTTTCTATGCTACCCTTCTAGGTAGTGCCCGGTAGGGTATTGTACTACCTGCATTGTTGTGTTGTACAGTGCAATCATGAGGCATGTGGTACAACTTACGAAAGCTCTGTTGGACACTACTCAGGGTAACTTAGAAATCACTGTTATTTGGAACCTCACTGACTACAACAAACAATGTTGATAAGACCTCTACAACTAAAAAATGTTTGAACTATATGAACATTACAATGTTTCATTTACCCATATGTCGCTCAAATTTAGTCGCGTTCCAAACAAATTAAGCAATGATTATTCTATATCATACATCTTCCACTGTTTTTCCAGGGCACTGAGGTTGTCCCGAGCAACTCAAGATCGCATACATGCTTGTTATCTGGTGTGTACATTGGCGGTGTGAAGGTGCTCGTTAGAATGTCATTCGGGATAGATGCTTCGAAAGAGGTGGCAATGAAATTAGTCGTGAGAGCGGAGGATGACAATGTTAGTCTTGCAATTCATGAAATAGTTGGTAGTGGTTAGTACGTTGTTGGACTATTTCATTTTTGTGGTTTTGAGGAAACTATATTTGATAGATTACTTTTCCTTGATGCACTGAGATTTTGTTGCACGAGTGAGATCGAAATGTGTGTATTAGTTTCTTATATATTCTCATTGAAATAACGAATAGCATTTGGCACCGTCAGTCAAATATGAACTTTATTCTTCACATTTATCAAGATGCTAAATTTTACTACATTCTTTTTTTCTGCTTCTCATTTGTTGTATCGTCGAGCGTGTCGTTTGTTCATGATTTTAGAGTGCACGATTATATATTGTGAAATTTGTTCTTATAAGTCCTAGCTTTAATATTTAATTTGAAATATTCTAATGAAAAATATAAGCAAAAGGATGGGCGGAGATGTGGGTTGATATCACAGTCTGAGTATTTTTCTTTCCATTACCAAGTTTCGAAACACATAAATTTTCTGTGATGTTACATAAATGTATAATTTACATTTTGGAAGTTATATTTATGTGTTAATTCTATAAAAATGCACCACCTTTTACTCAACTTTCAATTTAATCCCGAGCTTCATGATCATTATAAAAAATCCCAAGCTTTTAAAGGATTTTAATTCGATACACGTTTTTTATTTTTGATCCGCAATTGATGACGTGTCTCGCTGGAGCGCGTGAAAGATTGTCACGCTGGCGTAAATGTATTAAATTATCTATTTATTTTTTAGTTTTTAGTTTCCACGTCATATATCATATATCACACTTTTTATTTTTGGTTGTCCTAAATCAATTTGCACACTACTTAAAATGGAAACATCAATTTGTGTGCATACTCAAAAAAAATTTCACACATTTACTCATATATCACTACTTTATTTAAAAAATATATTTTTCTTAAACCACGTGCCATCCCAGGGGTGCAAATACCCTGGGACGGAGGGAGTATAACGCAATTGAATAAATAAAAGTGATTGGACTTTTGGAAATTAAGAATTTAAGATTGGGTGACTTACATATAGGTTCAAAAAAGTCACTATATATACAAATAGGTACTGTGCAGAAAAAAAAAGTGCTTGTGTAGAAAAAAAATGTGCTTCTGTGTAAATATTTTGAACCTACTTGTAAATATAGTGATTTTCTTGAACTTATATGTAAATAATCCTTTAAGTTTTCGGTCAATAAATTGATTTCATAAACTTGCTGATTAAGTTCTATTGCTATATTATCTTCAGATGAAGAAAAATGTTATTAGCGGTGATATAATCTCAACTATAAATTTCTCTCTCATGCACGTAATGACAATTGGAATTACAAAATATAAAGTAAGAAAAAATACAACTCCATTTATAGACTGGTTAAAAACGGGGCAGTTCACAACTGGTGCTGTTATTCAGCAAACTAAAGCAATTAATCAAAATTTTATGCGAGAAAAAAAACCTCGACATCTGAAAAAGAATAATTATGCTAAAAGAATGGGGAGAACAAACCCAACAATGTGTGATGATAATTAGATGATGTCTCCATTTAGCCTCCAGAGTGAGACATTGGAGTTGTGACAAATTGGCCATCCTTGTATGCGTGAACATATTGTTGTGGCAAAGCATGCTCTGCCTGCACAAAAACACACAAATAAATGGATCGTTCTCTCTTCATTAATTTAGTAGTCGTAATTAAGTTGATGTTTGTATTGGCATGGAAGTTGATCTAATTCTAATGGTATATGGGGTTTTCATGATACTGAACACAGACATGAAGATAGATTGGAGAATAAAAACTGAACATACCCAATCGGCGTCAGCTTCAGATGCAGGCACTAATACATTGACTTCACTTGATTTTGCTGTTGTTATGGAAGCCTCCAAGGAATCTTTGCTCAAGTAAATTTGGCAACCTGCTGTGTTGTCTACTGAGATTGTAGGAACCACGCCCTGCAAAGGCATCATTCGCAAAGAAAAGAAGACACGTTAAACATTAATTATTTGATCAGCTGATGTCTTTTATATTGATGAATGAGGCTTATTTTCAAGACTAATCCCCACCCAAAATGGAAAACCTCAAAATCAGAGAAGAAAAGGAGTGATACCTGACATTGCACCTCCACACCATTGCAGTTGACAAACTCACAAGCTGCCACAACATCCTAGTCCCCAAGTTTTAGAGAGAGAGAGAGAGACAGCAGACAGACAAACAAACAAGTGATTTCCCTTTAGTATCATGGCTAGGCGAATTCTGATAATCAATTTGTCATATGAAACAAGTTCCTTACTGACCTTGAATACCACCCCCATCTTAGTACACTTGTCCAATGTGATATTGTTCACTTTCCCTGTGAAAAGATTCTCGAGGAGTCAATAGGAAGAGAACCGAACTTATCATTAAAGCTTGTGGTTGGTGCAAAATATGCAAGCCGAAGGCAGAAAATACAGTAGTAATTAGTACGTACCTTGGATCTGAAGAACAGAATTTTTGCACCCGAATATATATACTGTCTGTTTTGCATCACAATCATCAATAACTAAATTGTTTTGCCCAATTTGATTCTCAACCACCCATCTGAAAACAATATAGAAAATTTAATTCATACAGGAAACAACTGAAGCATCACATCTATGTGCCTTACTTACTTGCGACCCATTTGGAGCTCTAGTTTCGGAGGTGCTGCCTTGGCCTTGGAGATAGAAGGTGAGGCAACACTACTTCCTTTTTCAGGAATATTAACTACTCCAGTTCTATCTGCACGGTTCTTGGTTTTCATATCAGCAGTGACCTTCCTCAGACCTTGTTAAAAAATACAAAAGATAATGATGGTCAAGAACTTCTTAATAAGATAGAAGAGTAACATAAAAATTAGTAGTAGACAAAGTGAAATTACCAGCAGTAACCGGCTTTCCTGAACTGATTTCTGCAAAAACAGCAGACATCCCAGCTTTTGGAGCGGAAGAAGAAGGTTGTGCCATTGCAGAAGTGAGTAATGAAGCAGGTGGAGGAGCAGGAGCACCTGGAGTAGAAGCTCTAGCTGGGGCAGGCACTACCTTTTTCCCTGTGGGGCTCCAAACAGGGCCTAAAGCATAGTAACTCTTCACATAATCTCTCAAGCCAGGTACATAAAGCTCTTTAACAGCCTTTGCCCACTCAACATGGTTTGCATCTTTGCCTCTGTACTCCACAAGAATCTAGATCCATGACAAATATATCAGAGCTTCCCCAATTGATTTATCATTCAAATGCATAAGCGACATTAATTTTCTTGCATGATACATGAAGGGAAAATAAAAAATATTCAAAAGGAAATAACCATGATACAACACAATAATATGGATGAAGAATTATAAAATGCCTGTCAAATTACTATATTAAAATTTTGCCTACTCTTACTTCTCTCCCTGGTTGAAGAGCTAGATTCCGTGTGTTACCTTGTTACAGTAAAACTCAGCCATCTGCCAACTTTCTTCAACATGTGCAGTAGGCATGCTCATACCTACAATAATTAGCAGATCATTATCAAAGGAGAAAGAGGATAACGGATATAGGCAAATTGAACCACTCAGGGCACATCCATGAGAAGCATGTTCTTACCACAGCCTTTTCCTGTAAATGCAATCCATGCAAGAGCTCCTAGACTATCAGCACCTGTCTTTAGGTGGTGCATGAAATCAGATCCCCTTACCTCCATCAACGCAGAAGCTTTTGCGATCACTTCATTCAACGGCTTAAGGAACTCTACTAACCCCGCCATGTCAGGCTTCTGTTCAGTTGAGTATTAGAGTTTGAATAAAGGGTAACAAGAGAACACTACAACGCAACAGCATTAAAGTAAACAACTAATTTTGTGTAGAAATATTAGAGAGTGAATGAAATATTGATGGAAATTTTAGGAAAACTTGAAATATTTGAAGTTAAAACTATAAGATATATCTTGATAGCTCATGCCTTTCCATGCACCTATATCAGAGCATGATCAGGAAACTAATCATCGATAATAAGTTCTATAATTGATAATAGTTAGATTTTCTGCACACCTATTATAGTTAATTTTTAATATGAGAAAACATATAATTAATGCCTTGTTTCTAACTATTGCATGCTTCTTGAAAAAGAGAAAAACAGATTAGCATATACCAATGTAATATTAGGCTTACGAATATGGCCAATAAATTAGTGCGATGAAATTACGAGATCAACAATCACAATTATTCATGATCTAACAATACCAAGTAGAACTAACGAAAATCGAAGGTATTTCGCGATTCAGAAACGCCATTGCTAAAAGCAAACATTCTTCCGCATTACACATTAGGCAACAAAACTGAACGAAATTTGGGGGAGAACTAACCTGAGTTTGCTTGATTTGAATAAGAAGCTCTTTCTGCACATTAAACGCTTTCTCGATAATCTTCGAAATATCCAAAACCTTCCCTCCAATATTTTCCGCAGGGCTCATAACTCTATTGACGTATTCCGAAATGAGATCGTCAAATGCCACGATCGAAGGATCCATCGCGGCGGCGTCTCCACTGATCTCCGCCGCACCTCCTTGGTGGAAACCGCCGGCGGATAGTGCCTCCAGCCTCGTCACCGCGGATTCTAACCTGGTGATCAATTTCTCCTCCATTTTTCGCTTCCCCGAATCACACTCTCATCAACACTCCCTCTCTCTGTATATATTCGTTGGAATTACCGCGTAGAACAGATCTGGATATTGTGCGTGGTGTCTGCAGGTAGAATTTTCTCTATCTTTTGGGGCTTGAGACTTCCATTATGAAAATATATATACGGTTATGCACTTATGCTGTGCCAACTGCTTTGCGATCTCATACAATCGAGAGTTAGTTTTTCTTTTCCAATTTACACGTGTCCGATTAATATTGTTGTGAGCTTCGATCAACGCATTCCAAATCAGCTCCATTTTTGTGTTGCATTTTTTATTCTCCCTCCGTCAACGTATATACATTTCCTATGAATTCAAATATCCGCAAGTTGACACAATTTTTTATATTTATTATTGATGTAATAATAACTCATAAATAAGCATAAACAATTATCTAAAATAGCAGTAAAATTCTCATCTTATATGCCATTATTACATAATGGATGACCACCAATAGATATGTGACCATTCATGATAATTAGCATAGAATAATTTCTGTTTTTTTTAATATGTTTATATAAGTATAAATATATATAATAAATGTATTGTAAAATTCATCTAGACAACAATTATTAGCATTTTTTTTTTTGGGAGAAATACAATCAATATATATATATAAGCAAAGTTTTGTATAAAAATAGTTAATGATAAGCTTAACATGAATCAATTTTAAAGTATCAAATATTTAACCAGTTGTATCAAAAATCTCATCAGATGTATCAAAAATTGAGGTCAATTCATGCATATTTTGATATATTTGACTAAATATTTGATACTTTAAAACATTTTCATAATAAGTTTATCATAAACTATTTACACAATACCTACTCATATATATATATATATGTTATATTTTATGATCGTGGCATGTCAATGATGTTTTTTTTTTTCCTTTTCTTTTTCTTTGTGGGATATCATTGTCCCACGGAATTTCAATTTTCAAGAGCTAGACAAGAAGAATTGGGATCCAACTCTGGATCAACATTTGTTAATTTTTAAGAAGAATGAGAATGATGGACCTAAACGCTGAAAAAGAGCACATGCTACTAATTAGCTAGTACAAAAAAAAAGAAGAAGTGTTCATACTTTTTTTTTTATAAATTTTAGCCATTTTTTTATATGATGGCCGGTCCAGAAAAGATTGCATTATGTACTGGTTTCTATCTAATTATTTTTGGATTTCAACATCGGAAAATCTTCCACAATCCACATGGGTATTATTTTATTCACATATTAGTTGACATGTGACTTTTAGTAAGATTTTTTTATTTTTAACATGGATTGTGGATATTATTTATATTTAAGACTTTTAAGTACTCTTTTCGTCCCAAAAAAATATTGCATACTTTCTATTTTGGTTTGTCCCACAAAAAATTTACATATTTAAAAGTAGAAACTATTTATTAAACTCCACTCTCACAATATACATATAATATTCATAAAAATGTATTTTTTAGTATCCAAAAGCCAAAAGACACCGCAATGTCTTTTGGGATGGAGAGAATAAAATTTTTAAAAAAAATGTGCAAGAAACCAAGTGAGATATTACCAAGCAAAAGTATTACACCTAAATAAATTTACAACCTCATTTGATTTAAAGTGACATATATGCGCCCAAAGGCAAGTACCGTTTAAAAAAATGAAAAATAAACGTTCACGTTTTGCATTTAATCAGTATAAGTATACACAATGCAAACTAGTAGTATATCTTTTTCATTAATCGATTCATCTATAAATTAAATGATCATCTCCACCTAAATCTTTTCTCATCCTCATTCCCCACATCATTTTGTGCTGATTGAATCTTAGTTGCTTGAGGATGCAGAGGAGCTGTATCGCGAACGGAACGAGGTTCCTGCAGGGCGAGAAACACTAATTAACAACGACGACAATAAATTTACGGGCACTTGGTTTAAATTTATCAATGAAAATGACAATGAGGAACTTTGAATGGTGAATTGCAATAAGATGTATGGCCATATTGTTAATGTATTGCTTCAATCTTAGTTGGGACAAAAGTAGTTGTTGGTTGATGGTAGAGAGACGATTTTGAGTCTTAATATCTTATAAAAAAAGTATGAAAAAAGTGTATTGATCATATTTTATATTACTTATTAACCACCATTCATTTATATTATTATTCACATTAAAAAATTATGAACCAAACACTCTTTTAATCATTATCTCAGGATGTTGGACCAAAACTATCAAGACATATGTTCCTGCATTCTGATTATAAGTTTACCAGTAAAGTAATAGATGGTCAGACAAGATTCAAAGGGCAACACATACCATCCGAAAAGGAAATTCATCTGCCTCGAGCATGTGAACGATTTGTCCCATCTTTGGACGTTTGTTAGCATCCAAATCTATACATCGAAGGCAAAGGAGTAGCATTCTCTTCAAAGCTCTTGCGGGAGGAGGAACATCGATCAGGGGATCCACAACCTCTTCGCTACGACGACTTGATACCATCCCTTTGAACCAATCAACCAAGTTCATCTGAAATTACGCAAGGGATGAGTTTTATAACAACATTTGAAGGAAATCCTCAAGCAAAAGACCGAACCGAAATTCTTCACCTCTCCAGGTGGTCTGGAATAGTCTACGGGGCTCCTTCCAGATATAATTTCCATGAGCAGAACCCCAAAGCTGTATACATCATTCCCCTCATTAAGCATACCAGTACTTGCATAGTCTGGGGAGACATACCTGATACAAAAACAGTATTTTATGAGAAACAAGGATATTTCATTTTCCGCCTTTCCAACTCTCTGCTCATGTAGAACCAGATAAAGAACAAACCCGAATGTTCCCATCACTCGTGTGGTTACATAGCTTTTCTCTGATCCCAAGAGTTTGGCAAGTCCGAAATCTGATACTCTTGGGTTCCATTTCCTGTCCAGAAGAATGTTGCTGGATTTCACATCACGGTGTACAACTTTGGGCTCCAATCCTTCATGTAAGTATGCTAGTCTGAAACAACATTCAAAAGTCTCAAAAGTAAGTTCAAGAAGAAGACAATGGACAACAGACGAGATGATCGATTACAAGTTTTATTCCCTAACAACATGAGATTAAAGAAGTGGAAGATGCAATCATCAGTACATCAGTGATAGCATTCAAATACAAATTTGCAACAATGGCATACCCCCTTGCTGTCCCAATAGCAATTTTCATTCGAATCTCCCACGTCAAAGGACTAACTGGTCCCACATCACCATGTAACCACTGCTCCAGATTGCCATTATCAATGTACTCATAGACAAGCAACCTAATTGGAGTAAAAACAACCGAATAAGTCAAGAAAAACTGGTTCTACATTAACAGATAGGACCATATGCAAAAGTGACAGGTACCTTTGAGTTCCTTCTGCACAATAACCTAGGAGGCCCACGAGGTTCTTGTGCTTTACTTTTCCAATGGCTTCAACCTCCACCTTAAACTCCTTCTCTGCCTGACCCCTGCAGTCAACAAGCAAGCCAAAGATCATTAAAGTGGTTAAACAATGAAAAAACTTGAAGCATTGGGTTACACATTACAATTTAAAATATGCATTATCAGAATTCACATTCTTTGCTCCAAAAGATACGGAAAGTAGCCCACGCCCTAATGAAATGCCACAAGGTTGGTTCATATCAACCATGGCAACAAATTGATGAATATCATCTGCTAAACCGTGATATAATATTTTGATATAAATGTATCTTATTTCAACTCTACTATGCAGTAACTTGTGCAACATTTGACAAATATGCAGATGTTTATTCTTCAGTTCCATTTAGCATCATATTTTAAGTCTTAAAAGCTCTTTATACGATTAGGCATTGTAGAGAGAAAAGTGAGTGAAGAAAATAATTTCCACTTAAAATATCGTTCATAATAATTCCAAAGTTCTTACAAATATAATTTTCCAGAATCAGCATTATGCCCATATACAGTAATCAACTAATCAGCATAAATAAAGAAAACAAAAGAATAAGGGAAGAAAGATAAAGCCAAATATATCAGCAGAGAAAGGAAAAGATAAAGATAATCAAGATAAGATAAAGCAGCACAGTGACATTGCAACAGCTAAAATGAAATTAATTAAAGGGATTAGTTTAAAGCATGCTCTGTAGAAGAAGGAGGAGATAAAGAAGAACTGAAGAAATAAAAAGCTGCCGTTAACTTTGTCTTCTTCTCTTTATTTTACAGCCAAAAGAGACAAAATATTAGTATTTGAAAACAAATTAATCACTATACAAATCCAGATCGAAGCATCGATTCCGTTGCATTCGATCAAATGGAATCCCCACTGAACACACATGGTATTCAAACTCCACGCAAATCTAGATCGATAATTCAAATATCAAACAATATTAAACAAGAGTCTACAAAGAATGAATGCCGGATGCAAAACCATCTACACAAAAACATATTAATCTACATTAAAAAAAATCTCGTTTCGTTGTTATTGTGAACACGATGCAATTGCTTGCATACTTACCAACTGAGAGAGAGAGAGAGAGAGAGAGAGAGAGAGAGAGAGAGAGGTGCGTACTTGTTGTTTAGAAGATTTTTTACTGCAACTACAGAACCATCCTGTAAAACCGCACGATAAACAATACCATAGCCCCCCTCTCCAATCACACTGTCACTAGAAAATTGATTTGTAGCAATTTGAAGCTCTCTCAGGCTATACCACCGACCCCATCCAAAATTCCCAAAACCGTCGGTGGACGCCGACAATGCCGAGGATGTTTCGCTGTGGGTCGTGCTAGAGTCCTTGCTCTCCGAACTCGCTTTCTTACTGCCCGACTCAGTATCCAAACCCTTCGCCACGTCCTGAATCAGAAACAATTTGTTTTTGTCAGTCGCAATCTTCGATTTATCTCTTTGATCCGCCGGCTCTTTAGCATCGCCCGTCTCTTTGCAAACCAGAGGCAGAAGTCCTGAACTGTGTTTCACGCCAATGCGACGTCGTTCGGAGCTCCGCTTACGGAAGATGATGAATATCAGAAGAAAAACGGCGATGACAACCACGACGGTGGCGATGACGAGAACGTAGAGCTTTTGGCCGAGAATGGGAGTTTTTTTGGTGAAAATGGTATCGCCGGAGGAGCCACCGGAATCGGCCATTGAAGCCGACGAAATCAAGCAAGGGGTGCGCGAGAAAATGGGTTAAAAGGCATATATGATTTGAGTAGAGCTCAAGATGAAAAGGGAATGGATGTAGTTGAAGAAAATGAGTGGGAATTGGGAAAAGCAGCCATTGTTAGGCAGTGTATGGAGTGGGCACTCAACGGATACCAAATTACCAACTAGAAGTGCGAGTTACGAATTTTGCAGAGGGGACTGAGATTGAATTTAGAGAAAAAGAAAGGGCAAAAAAAGAAAAAAAAAAAAAGAAGAAGAAAGAAACGGAGCGTTAACTGAGGCTGCTAAAATGACCATTCCACCCTGCGCTTGCTTCTTTTTTTTTTAAAGTAAAGTTTAAATAATTGTTTTTTAATTTTAGGGATGGGGCCTTAAAATTAAATGTAATAAAATAGAGAAATATCATTACTAGAGGGTTTATATAAGTTATTATCACTTATAAAATATTACTCCCTCCGTCCCAGAGGTGTTTTCACTTTTGAAATGACACAATTTTTAAGAAAAGTAGAATATTGTGTAAAGTTATATTATTAAAATAATGAAATTAGTTGGATTGTGAGGATAAAGTTAAAATAATATGTTCCATTTATAGGGTGTGAAAACAATCGTGGGACGGATAGAAAAGAAAAATATAAAAATAATTATGGAACGGAGGAGTACATAAAATCACTTATTTTAATAAAAAAATGATTTTCGGATTTGACTTTAGTCCTACAACGTCACTATGATTGTGGATATAAAATCAAAATTGAGGAATAATATGTTTGCATAATTTTCTTTTGCACTCATTGGCATGTGGAGGTGGACCCCATCTGTGCACCTATAAGGTAGGTAAGGATCTTCATCTCTGAAGTTGCAAAATATACTTTTAATTTTTCAGAAGTGTTTCTATATTATGGTTATAATTTGTAAATATCTACATAAATCAAGTTTCTCCCAACTATTTCTCATCAGATTGGATAATTTTTCTTAAAATAAATATTTAAATCAAGTTAAATGTTGAATTTTACACTCAATCCATTAATTTTACTCCCGTTGTCGTTGCTCATTTACTTTTGGACACGCAAATTAAGATAAAAAATATATATAAGTAATGTAATTAAAAAAAAGTGATAAAATAATGAGAATAGTGTAAAAGTAATGAAAATAATAATAATATAAATAATTATTTTCAAAAAAGGTAAAAAAAAAATATAATAATGAGACGGACAAAAATGACAACTGAATAACATATAGTGGGATGCAAGGAGTATTATTTCGCTCAATATTTTACTCATAACAGACTTTTATTAAAAACATAAATAAAATGAGATGTGAAAAATGATAAAGAATGAATAGAGTGTTTTTTTAACGATAAAAATGAAAATATTATTAGTTTGAGTACTTAATCTAAATACAAAAATACTCCATCCGTTCCACACGAATTTGCACATTTTTTCTGTTTGAACGTTCTAAACAAATTTATATACTACTAAAAAAATATTAATTTACATGCACATTCATAAATTTATGCACATAAAAAATTTGTTTTTTATAAAAAAGAAATATACTCCCTCTGTCCCGCAGGAATTTGCACACTTTCCTTATTTGGACGTCCCACACAAATTTGCACACTACTAAAAAAGGAAACATTGATTTACGTGCACACTCACAAACCTTTCCACATATTTACCCATATACCACTACTTTATATATAAAACTATTTTTTCTTGAAAAATGTGCCGTCCCGTAGGGTGCAAATTCCTACGGGACGGAGGGAGTATATCATTCGACGAGGTATAAATTCTATGGGATTTACGTAGTAATAAACAGTCAAACTTATACCCCCTTCCTCCCATAATTATTTTCACACTTTCCTTTTACATCCGTTCCACAATTGTTTTCATACCCTATAAATGGAAATTATTATTTCAAATTTATCCTCACAATATTCACATATTTACATAAAATGTTATTACTTTTATATTCAATTTAACTAGTTTTATTATTTTAATAATACAACTTTATACATTATTTTACTTTTTTAAAAAATTATGTCATCTCGAAGGTGAAAGTAGCTCGGGCGAGTGTTATATACAAGGCATTGATTTAGATTTTTTAATTAGTTGGTAGATAAGTAGTCATAGATAAAGACATGTAGTTTCATTAATAATTATACTGAAAAAGCAAGAGCAGGAGCAGGATCCTAATCCAATAACATAATTACAATTATTACATATTCATTTATGACAAATCTTGTCTGTCCAAACCAAGAGCTAGCCGACCGGGGCCTAAGCCTTCTCCGTAGATCACAGTCCCACTACTCATAATATTAATCCACCAATTAAAATGTCATAATCACAAACAATTATAGATAATTTATCCATAAAAATTGGAGGATTAGATAATAGATTCGTAAACAAACTAGTAAAAAATGCATCATATAACTTTGGCATATTGAAAAAATATATTTGCTAGATTTATTTTAAATATATTATAAATTTTACTCTTCTCTTCTCTAATTTAGTTTATAATTTATTTTTTAAATGTTCATATTATTTTTTATTCAAAATGAATATAAAATAATCTCATCATATTCAATTTATTCCAAAATTAATCTTGATTTGTTGACTTAAAATAAAATACTCCTCCGTTGAAGAATTAATTTATTTGGATTGACAAAATTAAATTTATTCTCACTGGTAAATAATATTCAATTTTACTCATCATTGACAAAATTAAGACGGAAAATATTTTTATATGTTGCTCAAAAAGTTCATTGATAATTTTATTTATTTAAAAAAATTAAGTTGAAATCTGAATAATCGACATATATTGCTACTTTCGACCCTGTTGAAGAATTAGTGGACAATTGATGAGTCATGGCGTGAGAGGATAAATAAGGAATTGAAGAGCGATTTATATATTTATTTGAAAATGATGGTTCATTTGAACATATCGAAACTAACAAAGTGACAGAAATCTGCTTCAACAAAGAATAGCACAAGTAAAATTATAGTCCCTCCATCCCTCAATAAGTTGCTCGTTATTTTTTAGCACACAAATTAAGGTAAAAGTAAAAAAATATAAGTGATGTGATGGAAAAAAGTGAAAAAATAATTAAAATAGTATAAAAAGTATTGAAAATAATAATAAAAAAGTGAATAGTAATTTCCAAAAAAGATAAAAAAAACAATGAGCAACTTACAGTGGGATGTAGGGAGTATATTTTACTCTCAAAATTCTAAAATAATTTTCATATTTTTTATATGAATGTCTCAATTCTTTTTTTACATTCTAAAAATATAACTCACAATCATAAAAGTTAATAAAATATATTTTTAAAATATTGTTATTTAACTCTATATTCATACATATTTTATTTTAAATATATATACAAACTAACCTACGGAAAAGAATTTGTGGACAGAAGTAGGAAAGGGACCCAAAGTCCAAACACGCAAAACTATTGAAAACATCAACTATGCACACTGTCTCCTTCCCATTAACTATAAAAAAAACTTAGTTTCTTTCATGCACACGTCTTTTTCATGACTACAGTTATTAGTAGTATTATTTTCTCTAAAATATAGTACTATGTTGGTGCATGTTTCTGTAATCAAAGATATTTAGATGGAAATACCTCTCCCGATCTAGTATCAAAATTTATAAAGTACAATCAATTTTAGAAATGAATCAGTTCACACAAAACTTTTTTCTGATTTGAAATGAGTTCCCTTCTAATGGACGGTGGGTTATGGATCCTCCGAATTAGCAGGTCCTTAAACCGGATACCGAGCATCAAAAAATTTTAAATGAGAATAAATTTTTATTACACTAAGTGCACTGTGCAACTTAAATATTTTAAATAGTTACATTTGATTTTGTTGAATAATTAGGATTATTTACATTGATTGAACAACTATAATTGCTTAGTGTAAATATAAATAACTTTTCAATATAATTAAATGGATAATTTTTTTTAAATGCACATATAGTCACTATTTTCTTATACTATTGGCATGCATCATTAAGAAAAAGTATGACAACACAATTTCATAAGCTTCTTATTAATAAAAAATGACCAAAGTGACAGATGTCTAAAGTGTATTTGATACATAATAAAATTGTCATCTTTCATTAATATGCATGCATTATTTAGAATAGATGGCATGATTAATTTTATTTTTTCTAATTCTTTTATATCATTCAAAATAATAATTTGACATGAAAATGATTGAAAGCAAGATCCATCGGTAAAGTCCAATTACAAATGTGTGCAATCAATATTCATCAATTTACTAAGTGCCAAATACATGTAATTATGTTAGCCAAGAGAAGAAAAAATAACATATAATGACATTAAAATATTACCAACTTGACAGGCATCACTTAACAATTAAATTGCACCAATAATTCTAACAACCCAGAGAATTAATTATTTCGTTAGACTCTTTTACAAGCAAGTTAATGTGTAAATTATGGGCATGTAGATAGTTTAAAAGAGTTAAATTAAAGTTAACATTAATTTTCTCATCCTGTAATGTGAATTTGATCAAATTATTTCGATTTAACAGCATTTATTTTGAATGGAAGGGAATACTTACATGACGTTTGTTCTAAATTCTTCAATGCTAAAAAAAATTTATTTTTTCGATTTACTTTTATATATGTTGAATTAATATTTATCTTCATATATAATGGTTAAATCATTGGTATTGTACTTTATTTTTTGAGAAAAAAAAGTTATTAGTTATGACATTGAGGATTGAAATGAGGACAACATAATCAAAATAATGATTATTTTATTTTAAAAAATATTATACATTTTTTTCACTAATTAACTTACATAATTATTATATATTTTTCCATTATTGAAGAATTTTCATTCTAGCCACTCCCTTCAAAATTTATGTATACATGCGAGGTGCCAATATTATTGAAGTCATGAACCAACACACGTGATTTAATACTATCCCACGGAATTATTACAGTACATATTAAATAGTATTCCACTCATCACCAATATTTATTCTCATTCGTTTTCAAATTTATTCTTATTTTCTTTTATTATTATACTCATAAACAATTATTTTATTCTCTAGTGGAGATCACAATTATTTCATAATATCTTTATTTTATTTATTTTTCTTAAAATTCGTATTCACACAAAGAGAAATAAATATTGGAAACGAAGGGAGTAATTAGCGGTCTTTTTTTTCTTTATAATTGCTTTTTTGTTCGAAATTATAACGAAGTTGCTATAGCACATTATAATCGGGATCTACGCTATTTTAGTAAAATGTTTAATTTCGAAGTGCATATGATTATTAAGCCTAAAAAAGAATTAAGTTAGTTGGATCTTCGAACTAACTATCATTACGTAAACGCTAATTGATGTTACGCCCTATATAATCCATTTATGTCCTTATAATAATATGGGTGTATTAATTTAGAATGATTTACGTATAGATTCAAGAAAGTCACTATATTTACAAATAAGTTCAAAATATTTGCACAGAAGCACTTTTTTTTTCTGCACAGAATCACTTTTTTTTTCTGCACAACACCTATTTGTAAATATAGTAATTTTTTTGAACCTATATGTAAGTTACCCATTAATTTATTCTCATCATATCTTTATGGGAGTATTTATTTATTTTTATACCATCTACCTACATTTAAAAACAAAAATTGTATAGTTTTAAGCGTGCATTTGAATTGGTGAATTTAAGATAGTTGACAGTTTTTTTGAAATAATTTTAATTTTTTATTGACTCACTGATTGATTATAAATCCTACTTTTATCAATTAATTTATGATGAAAGAGGGCTAAATATCGAATACGTTTGATGTTAACACGCTCAAAGTAGCCTATATAATGGGTAGATTGTTCATAATTATTTATTATATTAAATGATACTGTGATCATATTATTTTACCTGTGATTTCACTCTACAAATTTAATGCTATGGATGAATATATTTAATAATATTATAAATTTCATATTATAAAAATAATTTATAGATAATTTTGTGGGTTTTTTTTTTTTGTAGAGAACCGCAATTGATAATAAATGTATTTTAAATCAATTCATTCTTATTTAATAACTGATGAAAACAATAATATTAGGTAAAAGTCTAATAAATTAAACTCAATCAAGAAAGTATAATTATAAGTTCACATGTTATAATCTTGATATTATTTTACAGAAAGTTTGCTACCTACGTTCACCAATATTGCCATTTCCATTAGAATGAACACATATTTTAAAACAAAGATAGATTAAGTTGGGTCTTACCGATTTAAAAAAAAATGATTCTACACTTTTTTAAAGAGTTTGAAAACACATTTATAGTACTATCTATGTCATTTGTGGTACATTTTGGGGCACGGTTATTAAAAACGTGCAATTAGTAGAATGTGTATGATGTAGATTATGAGTTAAAATTTTTTAAAAGTTGAGATTTTTTTAAAAAAAAAATTATTTTAAAAATATGCAGACTTTTGTGGAATAAATTAAAAATAAAAATATGCAATTTTTTGTGAGACTGAGCTAGTATAGGTAGAATTGTAAAATTAATACTAGTGATAGTAAAGGTGAACTCATTTCAAGTTGTTGTTGACTGTGCATCATATGGTGCATATAAAAATGGAAAAATAACATTATTTTTACAAAAATTAAATGTAACGTAATTAGAACTGTCCATGAATTTAAAGTTAAAAATCATGAAATTGACTATCGACTAAGGATTTGATCATAGGGACTCCCAAGTAGATTGATTTATTACACCAACATTAATTTTGAACTCGTAATATTGTTGCAATAGTTTATACTTTTAGATCGTATTATTCCTTATACCTCATAAGACAAGGCTATGTTTATTTTAGGAGATTAGCACACTTTTATTTATTATTTATTTTATTTATTTATTTTTTTGAATTATATGTTCAACCCGGATTAAATTCTTATTATTTATTTAAAATAAATTGGAGCTTTTGGGACAGTTAAACCTTGTTAACCCTTCAAAATTATCTCTTATTTCTCATTTTAAATTTCTCTCTCTCTTTTTTTATAATAAATTAGTCTTAACCATTAAGATAAACAGGATGTTACGATTTTAACATTTCTATTGTTCTATGAAGTAATCATGTATTATCTTGGTATATTTTAACACACCATATTAAATTAGTATTATCTATATTATTCTAACAATCAAAATAAACGCAGCTTAATAGGTTAGGTTTTATGTAAAAATAATTAT
>JAPKLY010000014.1:92242-125550 GCA_026898435.1 Prunella vulgaris | reverse complement strand
TAAAAATAATTATGATAAACTTATCATGAAAAATAGGTTAGGTTTTACACTAAAATAATTATAATAAGCTTATCATGAAACTATTTTAAAATATTAAACATTCGATCAAGTATATCAAAATATTCATTAAAAGTACAAAAATTAAAATCAATAAAATTTATAATAATTATATCATTATTCATCAACACAGATTCTTTATGCTTTTCATAAAAAAATTTATACTCCTAAATTTTGATCAAATATTCAATACTCTAAAATTTTTATATAATTTTTTTAATAATATTTCTCTTTATAGTTTTAAAAAGAATGTGACGTAGAGATGATCTGAAAATATGTTGGGTGGGACCTACGAAATAAATATAAATTAATTGTGGCATTAATTTAGGAGCGTCTGCGTCGGACGGGTTCATTCATATTGTCTGATTTTTTTATTTTTTTATTTTTGAATTTCGTATTTAATATTTTTGTCAGGAAATTTTGATCATTCACTTAATGCTTTCTCATTCCTAGGCACAATTAATTTGTGTAACATTGACAAAAGTCATATTTATGTACGAAAAAACAAATAAAAATCTCTCCATTTGAGGATTTTCTGTAAAGTCAACTTGTCAAAACATAAATAATTTGCGCTGCCCATTTCGTGGGGTTGTTTATAGTAATAAAAAATTACAAAATAATTCACAAAATTGACACAAATTACAAATAAATTTCTGTGCAGAAATAAATCTGTTTCTGTGCAGGAAAAAAATTATACTTTTGTGCAAAAATTGTGAATCAATTTATAAATATAACTATTTTTTTGAACAAATATGTAAGTTATCCTTATAGTAATTATAATTATTCAAGATAAAAAATTGTGTGAATGTGTTCCGTGATATGAAACTAAATAAATTAATAACTACTCTGTATTAATATAATAGTAATAAATTATTCAAATTTATATTTTATTTAGTTGTTTTATTTTATGAAATAGTCTTATACAACATTAACTCAATATTCCATTGTTGAGTTGATTTTTAACATACCGCATGCTCAATATTTGATCACCTGCTTTTGGAAAATGGATACTCCCCTTTTTTTTTCCTTGCTCATTTTTTGATGGATAAAAAAAATGACTTGTCAATATTTGATCTTTCAGCCATAATTACCTTCTAAAATTTTATATGAACAACTTAATTTCAGACAAATAAATTTTGAATAGCTACTTTGTACTCAATGCTGAGAGTATGATCACTACCTTTGTAGTATTACTTATATTTCCTTGCGTTTTCTATGAGTTTCACATCTTACTTTTTTTTTAAGATGTTCCACGATAATATTCACATTTTAAAAATAAAAATAAAATAATTTTACAATAATTAATTTATTTTAATATTATTATTTACTTAAAAAACAAATAAAATAGTTTTTTTCTCAAAATGCATATCATTTAAAATATGAAAGTTAAGGATGTGGGAGTATAATATTTTTTGCCGATTAAAAAAATTAAAAAAAATTCAGACACAAATTCATTCTTTCAAATTGTTGTGGAGATAGATAATTGAATTCCAATTCCAATTTACACAATTATTGCTTGGCCACGGATATTTGGAACCTATATTTGAGTAATTCACCACCTCTTTATTCTTCATCTTGAAAATATATTTTAAAAGACAAAATTACCCTTTAAATATATTCTCCAATGCAATAGATCAGTTCACCCTCTTTCAAAATCTAAAAATTGATTGATTCTCACTAAACAATTCTTCAATTATATTTTTTTGAACAAAAACGTTATAAAAAAATTTTATTTTGTCAACATGGTTTTGATACAGGATGATAATAATTTTTCATATACATATTAATAATTTTTTCATACATTTTTTGAACTTTTTTTAAAAAAAACTTCGAATATATTTGTTTCACACTGGTTGATGGAACAAAAGCAAAATGTTCGGAAATATTTTTTGAACATTTGTACTTTGTTCGAAAAAAATTTCCGAACATTTGTACTTTGTTCGGAAAAAAGTTTCGAACATTTTGCATTTGTTCCACAAAAATTTCCGAACAAAAATTTTCAATTTTTTTTTGAATTAATGCGATTTGTTCGACTAATTTTTTCGAAACAACCAGAGTCGAACAAATGTCTCCAGCAATTTTTTTGCGTTTTTCGATCAATTTTGTCCGACGAAATTTTGCGAACGATTTTTAATCCCAATATTTGTAATAATAACTATAGAAACTCATTCAAAACATTAAAAATCATTCCAACCCTTCAATACATAAAACTAATTTAAACCCTGAAACTAATACATTCTTAAATTTATCTACCGAAAAATACTATAGTGGTGGTGGATGTCCGTTGAAAATTACGGTGGTGGTGGTGCCGGAGGTCGGCGATGGGCGTCGTCGGAAAAAAAAGAACTACACATTATTTCAAAAAATTTGGTAGAATATTGAGAGAATGGGGTGAAGTTGCAAAATTAATTTTCACTTGAGAAAGGCATGGATATTTTTGGAAAAATAGGATGGTGAACTGAACATTTATAGTGATGAAGTGAAGAGGGTGATGAAGTACTTAAAGTAGGAGAATATCGGTGCCCTGCTTGGATCATAGTTGTCGGTTGCCATGTTGGTTGTGGACCAAATCTTGCCTGGTTTGGCCCAAATTAGGCCTAATGGTGTCGAAACGAAATCAACAATACAATCTGGACCTGCTATCTAATGAAAAAATATCAAAGTTAAAAATAAAAATATATATAATTTTTTTTTTCTATTGAAAATCTGGTAACATATTTGAAACACAAAATTTTCAAAATAGAAAGCAGCTTTTGGTATTATATTGAAAGGATGAATATTTAATTTCTTGAGATTTTTATTTTAAAGTTCTTTAAAAGTATTCTATTATTTATATAATGTTGCGATTATAATATTTTTAATGACCGGTTACTACTACCTCAAGTAACAGATACAGATTTAAGATGAGCGAAATATTATGCAAATGGCTGGTAATATATACTCCTCCATACTTATTAGATACACACTCTTTTAATGTACATATTTTATTTTCGTTATATTTTTATCGAAAAATTAACTAAATTTTGATAGATATTATCGAGTAAATTTCGACAAACATATATCAAAAATAAAATTAATATATTTTGATTGGGTATCTAATAATGTTGGAGGGGTATATAGTTGGGCCCAATCCAAATTCATCTATGGCCCAAATCCTTAAATATTATCTCATGAAGATGAAAAGGCCCAAACCCCTCTAATGTGACCCACCCCAAGTTTACATATTATTTTGATACAAAAAAATAATAATAATAAGCAACGTCATTGATTTTCTCAGGTCTCATTTCGTTCGAAAGATAAGTTAAGATAAATTAAATTATTTTATCTAATTTTATATTTAGTTTAATGGATAAAAGCCCAAAATTAATAAAAAGCCCAAAACTAAAATTCAGTTATTTTATGAATAGAAGATAATATTATCTGAGGGAAGAGATATGATAATAATTCATTGTGTTTTTTTTTTATAAAATACTCCTTTTATATTGGAAAGGAGAACCATAATTCATTTTATTTTTGTTTATGATATAGAGGGCAAAAGTGTCAATTGCATAATTTTTTATTATTAATCTTACAATCCAAACATTTAAAAAGAAATTATCTTACATTACTAATTATTTTAATCCATCTGTCCAAATATACTATTTAACTCACAAATAACAATCTCTAAATTATAATCTTATCTAATCTATCTTGAATTATTTATCTTGTCTATCGAATCAAATGAGCACTCATATATTATACTAAAAAAAATTATATCTATATATATCTGAAATGTTAACATGCCTATTCATATACACAAATTTATATGTAGATATAATTTGCTTAAATTTTCAAGAAATCAACTTATACTCTTCTCCTAATTTTAAATTCAACAACATAGTTAAAACACCGATTAGTATGAATGAAGAAATACATTTTTTATTAAATAATAATTTAAATTCATAAGCTCAAAACATAAATAGCAGAATTATTTTCAAATTACACAATTTATTTTATTAGTTCAGGTGTTAAAACTATTAATTTCAGATTAATAATGGAGATACTTCTTCTTTCTTTTCATAGTAAAATATTATTGGTGAATTGTTAGATAATCAGATATTTATATAGTAATTACGCGAAACGTCGGATTAATAAAGTTGTGGGTGGCATGTGAGTCGTGACAAATGGCAATCCTTATCCACAAAACTATTTTAAAATTTTAAATGTCTCGTATAGTTAAATGTATTTAAAAATAATTAACATATTTTTTGATTGGAAATAATGATGAGTTAGGAATTATCTTATCTATCCATTGTAGATAGGAATTCTTTTATTTTCCATTAATAATAGTACTACATCCCTTCCATAACTATTTTCATACTTGATTTATTTAGACGTTTCAACTCTATTTTTACATGTTTAAAAAGGAAAATTTTTATGCTGTAAAAGTTAATAAAATACTTTTTTTTTATTTTATTATTTAAATTTACATTCACATACTTACTTTTCATTGATTTGCATGTCCAGGACAATTATGAAAGTAGTCATAAGACGGAAGAAGTACCTGATATTATTTATTATACATGAAATAGATTATAAAAATAGGGTATATAAAATAGTAATCATTAATCTTATAGTGATTAATCCCTTAATAATATCCATTATTCTTTTCATTTTAAATTCATATCAAACGTTTATGTACACTTAGTATATGGTATACTCACTTTATATTTGAAGTATTTATACTGAAAAATGTAGTTTGATTATATTGAAAAATATTAATTAATTATACTTAAATGTTCACAGTGGAATTGATAACAATGTAAAATTTTCAGTTAATCTATCCACATATTTCATTATAATGAGACTTAATTCTTCAGCATAAACAATTTCAACTGTTGAGCGAGTGTATCTACATATTTTAAAATTATTTTATATAAATTTGCTATTACATCATAACAAATAACATTATAAGTAAAATTTATACTCTCTCTATCCTATTATAAGTTGCTCATTTTTTTTATTTTTGTCTATCCCACTATATATTGTTTATTTATTTTTAATATCATTTTAAATCTACTTGGCGTATAGTTGTCGATGTCGTTAGTATTAAATGGGTGTATTATAAGTAATTTTGGAATATATTTGGTGCGTTTTGTATTATTGCTGATGAATTCGAAAAACACGTGAATTATATGACGTTAAGTGACGAGTTACCAAACATAACGTGAAACAAACACTTTCCGAATATGTCATGATAAACATGCAAGTCGCTCGTGACATTGAAAATTCGGTATCCCTTCATTTGAATTCATGGTACATAATTATAAGGGTTTACAAAGTGCTGGGTGACATTTTTTCCCTCAAGCTGCCTAAGTGTCTTTCATGATTTACAAAGAGTTTCTTTGCCCTTAAGTTATTTACACCCAACTGTTGGTTATCAGCGAGCAATCATGGTTTAGGGGTGGCGAGCACCCTTCACCAACAAGCAATTTTTCTAGGCGATCAAGTCTGCTTGGCGAGTTGAGAATAGTAACAAGCAATTTCTCCGATTCGAAAAAAAAGAGGCAAGCAGTCTAATGGATATAGAGGCGAGCAGTCCACTGGGGATGGGAGGGCGAACAATTCTTTGAGCGTAGAAGTTCTTGGGCGATCAAGTTGTTGTTGCTCGCCCACTATATCTTTTGTGAGGCAACTGCTCCTTTTCTCTTTTTGGTCAGTTAACTTTTGTTAGTGAGATAATGTTCTTTTTTCTTTTCCTTTGATCCTCTAATTTTCCTTTGATATTATACTCTAATAAGTTAAATTACGTTTTCTCTCTTTATATATTACACCCTACCAAATGTGATTATTTTTTAAAATTATTTTATATAAATTTTCTATTACACCATAACAAATAACATTATATAAATTTTACTTATAAAATTTATACTACATCTGTCCTACTATAAGTTATTCATTTTCGTCTGTTCCACTATGTATTGTTCATTTTTTTTTTATCTTTTTAATAAACTACTATTTATTTTTTATTATTAAATGGATTATACCATCATAAATTCATAATTTATTAAATGTTATACTCATCCATCCATACATCCTGGTCCCACAAAATCACCACCTGCAGTACAAATGGCACCGGCCGGCTCCACATCCGAACCTGGATTGAAACCGTCTGTTTATCTTCCTCACCCCATTCAATTAAAAACCGTTTCTCTTTCAACTAATCAATCACCGACCACTACGAGAGATGGCCACCGGCGGCTATGGCGACGGTAGCGGCGCCGGCGTTGTTGGTACGCCGAAGAAGAAGCAGCGCATCGATAGCAGCAGTTGCCTTTCCTTCTCTCAAGTATCGGACGGAACTCATACGGGAAACCCTCGAAAACAGCTCGGCAGCTCTTCGTCTAATTCGCCGTCGTTCTCCGCTACGTACCGGTTCAATGATGCTGCCACAGCTGACGTTATCCTCAACATTCGCATCGATAGTGAAACCCCCTCTTTTGATGTCCTGGATGTTGCATCTGAACGGATTTCTATGAATCAATTAGAGACTCAGATCCATTTACATTCCGGCGTTCTTCGCCGCTCAAAATATTTCGCCGCCCTTCTTTCCGACCGCTGGCAACGACATAGCGATCAGCCGTTCTCGAACGACGAAGAAATTTGCCCTAAAATTAGCCGTATTAATCATGTTATTCCTGCTAATGGTGACTCTATCGACAATTTTGTATCAGTCCTCAAACTGCTTTACTCGGATAATTTGTCGCTTTCAATCGATAATCTCTCCACCGCGATCGATTTGCTTCCAATCGCGCTTGAGTTATTATTTGAGGATTGCGTTAAGGCCTGTATTAGATTCATCGAGGCAGTGCCGTGGTCAGAAGATGAGGAATTGAGGATTTTAAATTTGATTCCTTTAATGAGTGAAGAAGAATCGAAAGAGCTCCTTGCCAGGGTTTCGCCATTGAAAAACGACTCCTCCGAGGAAATGCTTCAGGGATTAATATTACTCTCTGCCATTCAGAGTCATCCGAATATGGCGTTTGCGAAGGCATTCGTTGCGAAGCTGCTCAGGGAGTTTTCGTCCAGAGAAATTGCAAGAAGGGTTTTGGGTACCGCGTGTGAGAAGAATTTGAAGGTTGTGAAGCAGTCATTAGAGGAATACTTGAGCCCGGATTTCAGAGGGAATCACGATGAGACGGAGGCGATTCAGAGGCTACATTTGCATACTGCGGTGACTAATTTAAAACACGTATTATGGTTGGTGGAGAGGATGATTGAGCTCAGAGTGGGAGATACGGCTTTGAAGGCGTGGACTGATCAATCTTCACTTACAGCAGATTTGCGGAGGACATTTCTTGATGATTTATGGCGGGTATATTTTCCTGGCCTTCCATCCGTAGTGCTCCGTTGCACTTGCAGGCTTGCCAATGCTGTGGTCACAGGGAACATTTTGGTTTCGTCACAGGTTTGCCATTACTAATTGTGCTCAATTTTGGGTGCGTTATTCCTTAGCGTGATTCTTGAACTCTAGGGTGGTTGTGATTCTTTTTTCTTCTTCTTTTTGAATGTTCAATCAATAAGGAATTAAGGATCCTGTGTGTATAAAACGCAGTAGCAACTCCTGTAGCGTGAACGTGAGATTGTGAGCCTTAATGTTAGCAAATTGGAAAATCAGTCAGCTCATTTCACACCACGACAGCACGTAGAAGGGTTTGGATCCATGTTTAATTCATATGAATTGCACGATTATACAGTGCTGGCCTTTAGCCATTTGACTATGGTGCATAAAGTTGGCGTTCTTGTTTAGATACCTATAAGTGTTTCTTAACATCTGCTGCATTTGTTGAATCTTGATCACTCATCTTCATTACCAAGATATCTTTGAGTTACTATTTGTAAGTTTTTGCTCTAACTCAGAAAAGCCATATTTGTTTTCTTAATATGGGCTATCCTTTCAGCCCCCATGAACATGCATGTTATATGTGATATTTGATTTCCTTCATTTGAGCTGTGAGATTACATTTGGAATGTTTATGCGTATATCATAGGGCTGATTCTCAGTTTGCCAACCCAAAATGTTTATGCAGATAAGGATGAAGCTTGTGAGAGACTGGCTTCCTGTGTTGATAGTATGCAAAGAGAGAGTATCACAGAGAGCATCACTTATGGGGTCTAATGCTACGTCTCTCTCCCTGGAGCTTGAAGATATATTCTTAAGAATTATATCAACGCTCCCTCTATCAGATGCACAAGAATTGCTGCAGCAGTGTCTCAGCTTTTCAACTCGTAGCATCGATGACTGCCCGCACTTGGTCGCTGCTTTTACCACCTGGTTCCGGCGTGCAAACAGACCCCCACAGTCGAACCTTAACGAATGATGTTTGATATTCAGCGCATGGAGATTCTAGCATTGTAAATCCATCATAAGCATTTTACCATTTGTAAATACCACCATGGCATTTGTACAGCTTTACCAATTAAAAAATTGCATCAGAAAAGGGTTGTAATTCAGGGTCAACAAAAATACAGCAGTAATTCTGGAGAAAAGTCTCATTTACAGATACATTTTTTTTTTCATGCCTTGTAGCACTATGTTGAATGAAAAGAACAGGTGAGCTTCTACATTATATTAGAGTTCAGTTGGACAAAGGTTGATAGGTTTTAGCTGGCTTGACAAAGGCTGATAGGTTAGAGATCCTACTCAATCAACAAATGCCGTCGCGTTTATGAGACCGTCTTCACATTATGCGTCTCGTGAAGTTTCGTGTGGTTCCGTGGTAAGTACGAGCCAGCAAACCAACTCCTATTCCTACTCCAAGGCAGATGCTGAGGCCAATTCCTACGCCCACTCTTACTCCAGCATTGAACCAAGATAACTCACCATCTTCATCTTCCAAATCTTCCATCCCTTGATAGGGACTGCAAATACTTACCTCTTCTGGCCTGATGTCTGCGTGATGCCTTGGCTACAAAGCAAATATTATTTCATGCATCAGCTGACACAAGAACTCACAACAAAAGATACTGGTTGATGAATTTTTGAAACATTTCCCCTATTATTGTCCGCATAAAAACAAAGAGGTAGATATTAAACTCTATTCTGCTTAGAATCATGTGCCATCTCCATCCTGTCCTTACTACCCCAAGTTAAGTTTTTATATAACATCAAGGTTTGTGCTTACCAAGAAGATTGATGCAAGATAAATCCCAATTAGAACAACTACACACATATCATTAAATCAAATGACACCTCAAAATGCACTGGGGTTGTTTTGTTCATCTACCTGAATCGCTGTTAGGCTGGATGACTCAGCTTTCTGACCCTGAGTTGCCTCGTACTCGGGTATAGGTTCAAGCCTCTGTTTTTTCTTGTGATTAAGCTGCAAAGTTCTTGTCAATACAATCGGACTGCCTGAGAAACGACCTGCAACATAAACCTCAACAGCTGGTGAGGCAGATTCCGAGCTCTTATGATGTCCCCTGAAAACTCCACTCGTGTTCGAGTCACAACTCATGATCCAACTCGGAACGTGCTTGGTATGAGTCAACTCTAACGTCCCCGATAGTACCAAAACGTCTCTGTCGAACACCTCAAACGTGACACTCCCGGTCATTCTAACACTATCAGTGCACACGAATGTTACTTCTTCGGACTTCCTGTCCATTCTGTCCCTCTTGAGAAGGGTCGATACGCCGTCGGAGTATATGCTGGCTCGAACCCCGTTGGCTTCTAGAAGGGTGTCCCGGTTCAAGGGGACGTGGTTCAGGGTGAGGTGAACCGGGGTCGAACCGGCATTGATCAAACATTTGCTTATCCTAACATAGAACACTCGCAAATCTAGCCAAGGCAGAGATGATGGCTTGGGGCTGGGTTGGTAGCTTATGATGAAATGACCATTCTGCCCTGGGACTCCATTTTCAGTGGATTCTTCTTCGCAATCGTCGGAGTTCTCCATTTCTCTCAGTGAAATCAGCACTTCTTGTTCATCGTTGAAGTCCATCATGGCTGAGAAATTGGATTGAGAAATTAAAATGGCAAGAAGAGAGCAAACTGATAAACATATATCAAATCCCACAACATCGGTGCTAGAAAAAACCGCCTTTTTTTCCTCGAGCTGTCCGAAGAAGCAAGAAAATGAAGAACCCTTCAAATCAGAAATGAGGAGTGAGATACTAAAACTC
The DNA here is from genome assembly GCA_026898435.1 of Prunella vulgaris. NCBI lineage: Eukaryota > Viridiplantae > Streptophyta > Magnoliopsida > Lamiales > Lamiaceae > Prunella > Prunella vulgaris. The sequence continues at coordinate 115,329 of JAPKLY010000014.1, read as the reverse complement.
TGTATATATTGTTTCAATTAAACAGAGAGAGAGAGAGAGAGAGAGAGAGAGAGTATAATTGTCCATAAAAGTAAAGGGCCAAGCTGAAACCAACAAAACTGATGACTGAGAGCTCTATGTGAACTTCTATCTATAGCAAAACTCCAACATAATAGAACCATTTAATCAAATATTAAATTCATAACATAATATTTAAATTTTGATAACAATTTTTTTAAAGCAATTATATATAGGTAAAAAAAATTATTCAAAATATTTGTATAAATATATATAACATTCATACATAGTATTTTTTATTTATACAGAATTAATTTATAATTAATATTATTTTTTAAAAATATTTCTTTTACACCAAATTCAATGCCACCTAAATATGACAAAATAAAGACAAAAAAGGTGGGGGGAGTTTTCTGCGGTTCTTGATAGCAGGGTGTAATAAATAGCTGTAGAGACTGAACCGGGTCCAAGAATGAATTAAAAGCTCATTGCCAAAGTACAAAGTTGTGAGGTGCATTAGTTTAATAAAAAGAATTTGCAATGGCTTGGTATGAAATTTTTTATATTCCTTAATTCTTTCAGATACCTCTCTATATTAATATTTCATCAATTTTATAATTTTTACAAATAAGTAATTTTATTATACGGTTATATTACAAATTTACAACTCATTAAAATGGATCGAAAACTCATTTCACTTAACCAAATTTTTATCAGTATTTTATAACTTTAAAAATTAATTAAATTAAGATAAATCGAATATAAGATAAGTAATTGAGAGTATGGAAACAAGGATGACAACACGTATTTACTTGAGAGGAGAAAAAAACAAATTCTTGAAATTTGGGCAACGTGTGACAGTTTAGTATCTAATATTCCTCAGATCTTATCCTACACATAACACACTGCCCAGTATTGAAAGTGATGGCATAATGATGGTATATGTATATATATATATATATATATATAATACTCCCTCTGTCCCGCAGGAATTTGCACACTTTTCTTATTTGGACGTCCAACACAAATTTGCACACTATTAAAAAAGGAAGCATTGATTTACGTGCACACTCACAAACCTTTACACATATTTACCCATATACCACTACTTTATATATAAAACTATTTTTTCTTAAAAAATGTGTCGTCCCATAGGGTGCAAATTCCTACGGGACGGAGGGAGTAATAATTACTCTCAGACTTTCTTGATATTTAATATTTTATATGCTAAAATTTGATTCTTAATGGGGTTCTGTACATTTTTTTTTAATTTCCATAAAAAAAATTATAATATAAAACTTATCATATTTATTAATTGTTACGTGCATTTAAATTTACAAATTAAATTATTATATAATAATATCAATAAATTAATATATATATATATATATATATATATATATATGATAGTGAGTGTCCCTCAAACTCAAACTAAAATACGTCGTATAGTTGTCGATATCGTTAAGTATTAAATGAGTGTATTATAAGTAATTTTGGAATGTATTTGGTAGTTTTGTATTATTATTGATGAACTCGAAAAACATGTGAATTATATGACGTTAAGTGACGAGTTTACCAAACATAACGTGAAACAAACACTTCCTGTATACTACCATGATAAACAAGAAAGTCGTTCATATCATTGAAAATTTGATATCCCTTCATTTGAATTCAGGGTACATATTTATAAGGGTTTACAAGTGCAAGGTGACAGCTCTTCCCTCAAGTTGTCCAAATGTCTTTCATGATTTACAAAGAGTTTCTTTGCCCTTAAGTTATTTACACTTAGGTGTTGGTCGTCAGGCAATCATAGCTTGGGGGTGGCGAGCAACTTCTCAGACGATCAAGTCTGCTTGGAGAGTTGAGAACAGTAACGAGGAACTTCTCCGATTCGACAAGAGGAAACAAGCAATCTGATGGAGAAAGAGGCGAGTAGTCCATTTGGGAATGAAGGGGCGAACAATTCTTTAAGCATAGAAGTTCTTGGGCGATCAAGTTGTTGAGCGAGCAACTTAGTTGCGAGGCAATTGCTCCTTTCCTCTTTTTGGTCCGTTAACTTTTCTTGGTGAGATAAAGTTTTTTTTTTCCTTTCCTTTGATCCTCTAATTCCCATATTCATTATCTTCTTGCTATTTGTTTCCTTTAATTCATAGGTGCAATTTATTAGTCTTCTCTAATCACAGCTAAAATTCATGTCTTTCTCGGCAAGTAGGTTAGGTTGCTGCTTCAGTTAATTTTTTTCCTAATGCAACCAATCAACAATTGTGTGTAAATATTTTTTAATAATGTGAGAAAATAAGAATTCCATGTATGCTTTATATGCATATTTTTGAATAATATATAAAATTGAAAAATTGAAAATATGCAAAAGAAATTACATATCTACAAAATCTAAAAAACTGCACATAATATGAGTGGACTCAAACACATTAAACTCATAAAAGTTCAAAATATAAAAATATGAAAAATAATAATAAAAAAAGAATAAATTTACAGATTAAAATTTGAGAAAATAGTAAAATAATAAGAAATTAAATATATATAATTCAAATTTAAAATAAAGGATAAAAAATTCAACAAATGTTTGACACATACATGTGCAGCTGATATAAAAATCAGTATTTTAATTATTCCAAAATATTAATTGTTGTTTAATTAGTATTTTCATAAATGATAAAAAAAAATTAATAATTATATCTTCCCCACACTATTATATTTATATATTAAGTTACTAATTTTCACATAATAATTAATGTTTATTAATTAAATACAATTTAGCTTAGAAGGACAAATAATAAAGTAGGTTTCACTTCGTCTTAAGATTATTTAATGACTTGTTTTATTGAGATATTTTAATATTATTTTGCATACTAATAAAATTTTAATTTTTTTTTATTTGTGTTAAGATACTCATAAAAATATAAATATATTTATTCATATGCTATTATATTATTATAAATTAATTTGTATTTAAAATTAAATGTACAAATAATTTCAGGAGGAAGTAGTACTTACTTATTATTCTAAAATAATTTATTGAACAATTTTTTTTATAGATATAATAATTATTCACAAAATGGTATATGCATAGCAAAATGGCAAATGATGGTACTACAAATTATTATAGTCAAACGCGACTTATAGAGAGATAAAAACGTCAAATATTCCGGTTCTTAAGAATTAAGATCAACATATCTGGAAAAAGGAAAAAGGGTAGAAAAAAAAAAAAACAGTGGCGGAAGAAAACACCGAAATTGGAGACGGATCAACGAAAACAATGATTCGCGGAGTGATTGTGATGAACGATCAAGGCAAACCTCGCCTAATCAAATTCTATGAGTTTCAGGTTACCTAATCTATCCAATTGATTACAAAATCATTGTAGAAATTTCGCATCATTAGATTTGTTCTTGTGCTTTTTGAACTGATTTTTTCGACTAATTGATAGCTATTTTGATATTATATTAAGCCTGTGGAGAAGCAGCAAGAGCTGGTGCGGAGCATTTACAGAAGTGAGTCCTGAATTTGTACTTTTAGTTGATGTTCCGTGGGTTTAGATGCTAATTAAGTACTATAATTAACTTTTTATTGATAATTAATTGTGATATTGTGTGCAGTTTTGTGCTGTAGAGCTGAGAATGTCAGTAATTTTGTTAAAGTGGATTCGCTTTTTGGACCGGTAATTAAACTCTGATTTTTATTTTTGAATTGCTAGATCTGGAAATTTGATTGCATAATCCATTGAAATGCTATCATCAACTTGCAGGATGTGCGGCTTGTGTATAAAACTTTTGCAACATTGTACTTTGTCTTCGTTTTCGATAACTGTGAGAATGAGCTCGCAATGCTTGATCTCATGCAAGGTATGGCTTGTCGGTTATATGATTGTCCATCTTTTGGTTTGGCATCTTGAGTTTGATGCTCTTGTTATCTGTAATTCTTTTCTTAATTGAGACTACTGTTTTGTGAGCACTTGCATAAAATTGTGAAAAAAAATTAAGGAATAAGGATAGTGATTCGATATGGGAGGATGATGAGTGCATTTTGAATGTTGAACTATGTAAATCCTCTTTGAATTGTGTAAGGTATCGTAACATCCATCATATCCGATCTTCTCCTGTAAAATGGAGATGAAATAGAAACTCCGGTGGTGCGGTTATTCTGAAGGTGTTCTGTTGCTGCCACTAAATTTATAGACTTCGGTTCAAGTTTTAAGGTTGCATTTGGATGGAGGGATTTCATTTGAGGAGTGCATTTAATGATGAATGAATTTCAAATATTTTCACGAGTATGATTTCTAAAGCAAATCAGTCTAAAAGAAATAACACAAAAGTGATTTGAGGATTAAAACCCATCATAAATTTGAATCCATCAGCCTAAAAGAAAGCCATCAAAATGGTTTTATTATTTTTAATTTGAAATTCATAGCTCAATAAGCCTGTCATAACAGAAACTGAGGTTCTGAAAGTAGCATTTTCTTCAGTCTTGGTTGGACGTTTGAATGATTTTGTTTAGCAGTTGTTCGGGGTCTGAAAGGAATTAATGTTTTCTCATCATGCTGCATTCATGATTGCTTTTAACTTATTTCTGTGTTATATTTAGGAACCACTCTTAAATTTTCCTGCCTTACAAGGAAATAGATAAAGGATACCTTTAATTTTCTTTTACATTTTGAGACTTTCCTCATAGTAGTGTTTATTTGTATTTAAGTTCTCTGTCTGAATTATGACAGTTTTCGTTGAGACACTGGACAAGTGTTTCAGTAACGTATGTGAACTCGACATAGTGTTCAACTTTAACAAGGTGGGTTTTTACTTCTTATCATCTACCAGCATGTCAATTTAACAAGCTTTAGAATTCTTCGATAATTTTAATCATGCTAGGTATGGTAGATAAATTTATTACTTTCCATTTAATTTGTCCTATAGGTGCATACAATTCTAGATGAAATTATAATTGGTGGCCAAGTTCTTGAGACAAGTTCTTCGGAAGTTGTGAAGGCAGTAGATGAAATCTCACGGTTCTATTTCTCTCCTCTTTTCCTCTCTCTACAGAGGCTTTGCTTGTGTACGTTTAATTGGATCTGCTCATCTTAAATCTATGCAGGTTGGAGAGGAGCGGAAATTCAATTTGGCAGGGTAGATAGCAGCTGAACCCTTGAAATTCTTCGATTCTGAGAATTGAAAGGATGCATAATGTGTTGCGCGTGCCCTTGCTATGACAAGATAATTGACTGAGGTTATCTCTGAATGAGATAATTTGTGCCCGCAGTTCAATAGTCAGATCCTCTTTTCTTTTCTTTTTTTCTCTGCAACTACCATGTATTGCGTGGATATTAAAGTAGGGGTGCAATACTCTTTTTTCAGTAGCTCGTGAGTAGTCTCGATTCGATTGTATGTGCAGATATGAGTTCACTGCTATTTTGGTGTTTCTTATTTTGTCATGGATTATACAGATATGATATCCAGTTGCCTGGTCAGTAAACCTTAAATCAGTTGATGATCACATGTATTGTATAAAAATAAACTATAAATCATGCCTTGTACATCTAAGTGCTATTTTATCAATCATGCATGATATTTACAACTTTTGGAACATGAAACGCAAGTTTTTTAGCAATAAAGAATTTTGTAATTTACAATCAACCCTTTCAGCTCATACCAAATTTCAAATGAGGTATTTGTAGTTTACCCAAAGAATTCATAATAACCGTTGGCATGACTCGTGAAAAATGAGATTAGAAAGTAGAGAGGGATTTAGCACATTGTAGAATGGATTAGAAAATGAAGTAAAAGAAATATGGGCCTACACATATGAAGTACAAAACATCTTAGATATAATATAAATTATCCAAACATATCAAAAAGGTCCCATGGTCTAGTGGTCAGGACATTGGACTCTGAATCCAGTAACCCGAGTTCAAGTCTCGGTGGGACCTAATTTTTCATTTTATTTTTTCATTTCCAACTTGTTTCTGTAGATCAATAATTGGCCCTATGGTGGTTAGGACATTGGACTCTGAATCCAATAACTTGAGTTCAAAGCAATTTGACAATAATTACACATAATATATTACAAAAAAATAAATAAATTCAAATAATGTAGTTTTGTATTGTTTCCTTTCCAGTTCACAAGGAAGCAAACTCAAAATTCAAAACATGATCATTTACAATTCAACAAGAAAAGATCAATCAATAATACAAGAGAAAATATAGTAAAAAGACGCATTCCAGTCTCCATTTCCTGTAACATCCAAATATCACATTCTAATCCTCATGTCCTCTCTCCATATCCAAAGGCTCTGGAAAGATATCCCTGGAATGCCGTCTGGCCGAGGATGAATTACCGTTCCCATCCCCGTTTTGACCGCTTCCTTGAGACCACGCTGTTCCCGGCTGCTTGAAACTGCTGGCACCGTCAAGTTTACGAGAAGTGGCCGCTGGTGTATCTGAAGAGTTCTGCCGCCAGCTGCCAAAGAGAGTGGCATTCCATGACCCCCGTGAGGATGTGGTTCTAAGACGAGCTGAACTAGTGTGGTCTTCTCTTACAACCTTAAGAGGGTTTTCCAGAGCTTTAAGGATGTAACGCATGAGTGGCCGTCGCGTAGGCTTAGGATTCAAGCAAGACCTTGCAACTATGGCCATTGCCCATACTTCTTCTAGAAGATCCTCGTCGATTATCAGTGATGGATCGATAATATGTGTGACGAGTTCCTTGTCGTATATGCTGATGTAGGGTAGTGTTGCTTCCAACCATTCTTTCATGGTTGTGTCTGTAGATGAACTAATTCCGAGCTTACCCGTCACAAGCTCGAGCAATACCTTTCCGAAGCAGTATACATCATAAGCACATGTGGCGTTAGGCGTACCTCCTGGTCATATACAAGAGTATTAGGAACTTTAATTTATGAATGAAATATCTAACCGAGATTTGCACATTTAGATGGATATGTGTGATTGTGAGCAGAGAATAATGAATATGGTGTAACATGGATAAATGAAATATTTTAACCAATCTACTTTTGAGCTTCCTATAATAGCTAGCTAAGTTATATCATCATTTCAGTTTCATCCCGATAAAAATATCAGAGTAAATGAAGAATATATTGCAAATGACAAGATGTTCAATAAATTTAGTATCAAATTGTAAATATATAGCCAGTTTGAAGATATATTATTATTGAGTAGGTCTTATATGAAGCAGGGTTAACGTGAACTATCTTTTTCAAGTATCATTATATGGTATATGAAGTATGAACTATCATTGTATAAAAAATGCATAATTCTATATATTATTCTTCTCAAAATAACCAAACAATGACACGTCGCATGCTAAACAGCAAAACTTCAATGTACTAAACAGTATACCTTGAAGAAGAGAGATCATGTGAATCTAGACTCATGGAAGTTACTTTTGCATATTTGTTAGGGAAGATGATATGTTAATATTCTTAGAATTAGGGACTAGTATTGGCATGGCAAGGAAAAATGTCTTTCTTATTTTATCAGCGATTGAAGATAATATATAGACAAAACTTATGGAAAGTTCTAAGGAACTAGATATACCTGAAGAACCTTGGTCTGATGCCCTGCACATAAGGAAGTCAAGGAAAAAGGTCAAAATCAATATAACAAAACACTGAAAGTTATTGCAAAAATAATCCGTTCAAATACATCCATTCATAAAGTAATTTATAGAAAATTCTGCACACTATATTGGCATGATATAACAGTTTAAATTTTCTATTACATGATTTTTCTGAAACAGAAAAGGAAGGCTCATATTAGTTTTTTTTTTTTTATTGTTTTTGAGTACGTCAAACAACATCGCATCTGCAAGTTGAGAATGCAAAAATATATCAATCGAAGAATGCTTTCATACAATGAGGGGACAATATTTGTTATGTTTAGAAAATTAAGGGAAAAGGATTTTATAAAAGCTCCGCATTCAGTGAAATACTCACTGTGGTAACCGCAGCAACCTTGTGATTCTACTTTGATGAGCATCGCTTTCTTGAGCACAAACCTCGCTCAAGCTTCCTAACCTCACTTCATATTTATCATCAAGAAGTATGCTGCTGGCTTGCATATCCCTTTATAGGCACAAGTCAACAATAAATGTCATTGTTTGCAAGGAGACTAGAACTCCAAAAGGCTAACCATATATCAAAAATCAAAACTCAGGATTTCAAGGTTAATAAAGAGCCACCAATATTTGGAAAATATGCATTTTCATAGTTTCCAAAAAGATTACACAGTCTAAACCTGAAATCTTTTACCTATGAAACAATGTAGACAGCCATGATACAGTACCACCAACTATGCCTAAACAACAGTGTTGAAAACTCAAAATGGAAACTTAATATTGGAGATGTTTTTTCATTCACTTTATGAATATGGTGAGTTATGGGCTTTGTAATTGAGGCTCAATTAATAATTTCCTGAATAAATGCAAAAGTACAAAAATCCAAGTTGTGACATCAGTGGTGCTATATTTGATATTTACAAATTGTTTTGCAATAATAAATGTTGCATTTCGCCACGTTGCACTCGCTTATTTCGTATAAATCCAATTCCATTTGAGACGTAATAAAGTTCACGACCAAAAGGTGCATCCATGAAATTAAATTACCTAAAACAAGAATATGCATCATTAAAAGGCACGTGCTGAATCATAACTGATAGGATTATTCGAATCTGGCAGAACCTTCTAGGGATGCATTAACAAATTTCACCAGGAACTTTTTACCAGTAACCTAAAATCTACTATTTCAACGATTAGCTTGTATTCAATTTTCAAACATCAAATATCAAATTCAGGTACTAAATACCCAAAGAAATTCTACATGCACATGCTACGTGATTTATGCAAATTAGTGCAACAAGCATGATTGCCATTTTACATTTTGGCCCATGAATAGAAAAAATAAAACTATATTAAGCACATGTTAGCTACCTCCAATTTTCTTTTGATCCTAAGTCATGATGAACCAACAGTTGAGCATTAACTGCCTATCAATTTAATATTGAATAAGGTAAGGGGCAGAAGTGGAAGAACGCAAGTTACCTGTGAACAAGAGGTGGAGTACATTCATGATGTAAGTAAGACAGACCCTCGGCAGCTCCTATCGCAATTTTAAGTCTAGTTATCCAGTCCAGAGACTGTAAACTGTCATCATTTGGATTTGTTTTCTTGAACAAAGAACTGGACAGGTCTCCATTCCGCATGTGCTTGTAAACAAGAAACTTCTCGTTTTCATTCTCCAGACAATGCCCCAAGAGAGGGACAAATCTAGGATGGGAAATCTTGCTAAAAACCGCCAACTCTAACTTGTATGTTTCCCTTTGGACCAATGACTGCAAATCTATCTTTTTTATAATTACAGGGATTCCACCTTCAAGGTTTCCAGAAAAAAGATCGCCAGAATGGCCGTGCTTGATCAGATTTCCATCATTGAATTCACTCGTGGCTTGAAGAATCTGCTGATATGTAAATGCATCTCCAAGAGCTGAAAAAACCAATGGTCCTCCAGGGGGTGGAGGACTTTCACCGGGGACGGGCCCCACACTTTGACCTCTTTGGTTTGTCGTGACCTGCTTGCGGTTGCATAGAACCAGTAGCACAATAATAAATACCAAAACAGCAAGAAGCCCAACACCTCCCAAAACAGAAGCTAAGATGATAGTGGATTTCTGGCTCTTCTTGTTGGAATTGGCAGCAGGAGTAGGTTGATTGATATCAGGCCTTCCAAAATCATCGAATGACAAGTTCCTGTCTGCATAGAATGAGGCACAATCCGTGGCATTCCTCTGACTAGCCACGTCTCGAAGGCAATTCCTACTAAGGGACGTGTTGCCACGTGCATAGTCAGGAACTGGACCCTCAAAATAATTTCCAGTTAAGTCAATAAAACCCAACCTTCCAATTACAGGTGTAATATTTCCGTACAAAAAATTATAGGAAATGTTAAATAAGGCAACAGATCCATTAGCTATTGGACTCACATTCGGCAATAGACCAGTAAAGTTATTCACAGACAAATCTAGGAATTGCAATGAGGGAATTGACCAAAATACATCAGGAATTTCACCACTAAAGCCATTATGACTCAATACCACAAACTGCAACTGAGTCAAAGACGAGAACAGATTAACAGGCAGAGGCCCTGTAAAAAAATTATTCCCGAGTACCATACGTCGCAAACTTCTCAACCCTCTCCAATCAAGAGGCACTGATCCTGACAGGGAATTGAATCCAAGATCAAGTTCAACTAGACTAGAAAGATAACCAAGTTCGGAGGGCATTGGAGATGATAAGCTGTTCCATGAAAGATTCAAGAACTGCAAACCAGACAAATTCCCTAAGCCAGGAGAAATCTCTTCAGACAAGAAATTTAAAGACATGTCCAGCAAAGTAAGGTTCTCAAGAGCATCAAATGTAGCTGGAATAGACCCAGTGAGGCGATTCTGTGAAAGATCAAGAACTCTAAGCCCAAACAAGTTGCCTAAACTAGATGGAATTATGCCTGTAAGATTGTTATCTGACAAATACAGTTCAAATATGCTACTCAGATTGCCTAGAGTGGATGGAATAGCACCATTAATTAAACATGACCTAAGATCAAGCACTTGGAGTGAAGGCAGCTGCAACCCGAACCAATCGGGAATTGGCCCCGGCAATGGAAAACTCGAGGCATTGAATGAGGACAGAAATGTCAAATTCTGAAGGGCATCCACTGAAAATTGAGGATTTTGATCCCCCCTCCTTGTTCTCCTGAACCCTGAAATATTGATCCCTGTAACCCTGCCATTGGTACATTGAATACCTGCCCATGAAGTACAGGGGTTAGATTTTATTGGCCACTCTCTGGCCCTCAACCCCAACGAAGATCTTAGCTCGAGCAAAGCAAATCTATCTTGCCTTGAAACCAGTAATTGCTGCTCTAATGTATGGCCAAACAGAAAGAAAAATGAAGCTACACAAATGAGAACTACCCTGCGCCACTGATCCACCATTTTTGCTGCAACTTCATCGAACTTCAGGCAAAATCACCTTCACATTCATATATCAGCGAATACATACAATAAATGTTTGCAGCACTCAGAATTTAGGGATTATCGATGTACACATCCAACATTTCGTTGCTTCGAAGAAGAAAAATGATAATAAGAAAGTGACGCACGAACTTTCCTATATGGAGCTTACCTTTATGAAAAACGAATTAGAAGAAGCACTGACTTGATTCCTTCTTCAGAACACTAAAACCTTTTGTTCTCCAGCCAACGAAAAAAACAAATACACTATTTTCTCTCTCCTCATTCTCCTTCAGTTGACAAAGGGAAGAGAAGGCAAAGTTCGATGGGCCAACGAAAGTCAGAATTTTCTGGTTTTTAGGTGGAGAGGGAGAGAAAATGTCGGCTGGAAATAGTGATTGCTGAATTAGAGAGCAGTAGTGATGATGACGACGGACAGTAACAGTATAGTTGTAGAGAGAGACACGGAAGGCCAATCTCTCTCTCTCTCTCTCTCTCTCTCTAAAATGAATTCTAGCGGGGAGAGGAAAATAAAAAGGTTAATAAAATTATAAATGGGAAAAGGTTTTTAATGCTTTCCACGGCGGGGTGACGGCGGTTTCCGCCGCCGCAGAAGATGTCGGGTCGGGTTTTACCGAATAGGAAATTAGTGCGACTCGGGTTGAAGACATGGGGGTTTGACCGCCGAAAATCCCGCCCATACAGCTAAGCTATTTTTCATTTGTTCATATTATATTTTTTAATTTAATCTACTTATCTCCGCCTATCCCATATTATTTCCACACTTTTTTTTTATCTATTTAATAATTATTTTCATATTCTTTAATAAAAATTATTATTCCTTCTGTTTCAATTTTTTCACATTTTTTATTTTAAAATGTTCCATATTTTCACATCTTAAAAAAATAATTTACACTAAAAAAAATAAAAAATACATATTTTTAAATTTTATTATTTAATTTTACACTCACATACTCCAATTGTTTTTAAAAATGTGTGCAAACAATTTATAAAAAAAGACCCGTTGGGAGTACTTTAATTTTATTCTCACACTATTCATATATTTATACAAATATTATTTTTACATTTAATCTAATTAATTTTACTATTTTAATAATATAATTTTACATATTTTTTTTAAATTATAAACTTGTTAAGGTGATAATACTTTTGGGACCGATTATATTTTTAACTAATCTATTAAAGTATGTTTGATTCGTAAGATAAAAATATTTATCCGTAAAAAACATGCATGTTTTTGAATCAAACATACCCTAAGGGAAAATCTCTCACAAATAAATTTAAAGCCTTTATACATTTTGAATCATAAAGAGTAATTTATGTGCGGTTGGGTTGTTTAGAGGAATTATTCAACTGCAGCACTCAAGGAATCTTGTGTGTTTAAATTAAGAAAATAAATAATCAAATGAAGAAACTTTTATTCACCGTATTATTTGAAATCATTTGGACTTTAATACTAAATTTAAAAAAATTGACTTTGACTAATGAGAAAATGGAATATTAATGAAATGATATATAGTAATGATAATTTATAGATAATATCATTTATGGAGTTGTGAAATAATAACAAAATTATTGGATATTTGACTTTGACCAAAATATCATTTGAGTTTGGTTTTGAAACAAATAAAAATATTTGTATTACCAAATAGCATGCTTAATTTTATAATAGAAATAATATACATTATACAGTGGTAAAAATTTATATACTACATTATAGTAATAATCAATAAAAAATCACGTATTTTTGAGTTTATAGATACGCTCCACAGTAAAAAAAAAAAAAAAAACTGAAATTTGTTATATTTAGTTCTGGGAATTGATTTAAATTATTTTCTATTTTATATAATACTATTGGGAACAATCAATTTGACAGGTTCGACCGATTGGAGATAATTTGGTGGTAAATTTTTCAATCTGTCAATTAATCTCAGTTTTATTGCATCTGATGAATCATAGCGTACGTGTCTCATCATTTACTTGTCAAAAATCACATCTTACTGATCTTAGGGCTCATTTGGTTCGTAAGATAAAAATATCTATCCGTCAAAGTTTTTGACGGATAGATATTTTTATCTTACGAACCAAATGAGCCCTTATATTACGATTTATCCGAAATAATAAAAAGGGTTTGAGTTGGTAAATTCACATAATTTATCATTTCACAAATGGAAGACAATCACACCATTAATAAGTAATCCCCCTCCGTCCCATAATTATTTTCACACTTTCCTTTTTTATCCATTCCACAATTGTTTTCACATCTTATAAATAGAAACTATTAGTTTAACTTTATCCCCACAATTCAACTAATCTCATTATTTTAATAATATAACTTTACACAACATTCTAATTTTATTAAAAATTGTGTCATCTCAAAGGTGAAAACACCTCTGAAACGGAGAAAGTAAATTTCAGTGAGAAAAATAGATAGACTGAAGAGAGAAAATCTGTACCTAGAAAATAAATAGTATCGAGAAAATTTAATTTAGTTTGGGATTTTGCTCATTAATGTTTCATTTTCTTTCAATTATGAGTACTTTTATTATGGAGTTGATTTTTGTTGTTGCAACCCATAATTTAATTGGTAAATGGCTCAAATGAGCGGGTGAATGCTGATATTTTCAATGCATCGGGACAAAATTTCATAACAATAAACATAAACACTAATAAAAAATATTTAAAAAAAAAATAGAAGAAACTTAAAACTATTTTCATGTTATTCCAACTCCAACAACACTATTCCTGATCTATTATTATTTTAATTAATTATTTGAAATAATTATATTATAAATTTATGTTTATCAATAATTTACCCTTCACATTTGTTGCAGCTGTGGCTTTAACGACGGTCGTTGCTCCAACGAAGAGAAGATGAATATCCCTCGTGGCTTCGTTGTACCACTTACTCCCTCTACTTCACAATTTAATATACATATTCGTACACATAAAATATCTTATTAAACTTGTGTGTGTTATTGCAATTTAATTTAGAATCATCTTAAGACCAGAAAATATTAGAGCCCATCATTTGTTTTAGGTTTAAAACTAGAAGTATTAATTCAATTGGAACCAAAGTCATTAGATTCGTAAACTAACATCACAGTATAAAATATTTTTTTTTATCGGTAAATGTTAGTTGTCAGTGGTTAGAAGTTAGTTCACTAAGTCTCCATACACTCATATCTCCAAGCCAACCTTATATCTCCCTCCTATTTGTTCTCAAAGGGAATCAAACCCGGATCACTCACACAAGTGAGGAGCCCTGTGGCCAGGTGAGCTAACTCACATGGTTATCACAATATAAAATGTTATGATATCAATAAATACATATCAAAATTTTGTATGAAATTGGTTCATGATGACAAGTTTATCATTAATCATCATGAATCAGTTTTAAAGCATCAAACTTTTAACTAGGTGTATAAAAATTTTAATCAGATGAATAGAAATTGAGGTTAATAATATTATGTTATAATTGTTATAAATTTTATTGACCTCGACTTTTGATACGCCGGTCTAATGAATATTTTGATACACTTGACCAAATATTTGATACTTTAAAACAATTTCATGATAAGTTTATCATGAACTATTTTGTCACAATACCTACTCAATAATATATTACTAATAAGTTTTATACGAAAACAGTTCATAAGAAACTTACCATAAAATTATTTTAAAATATCAAATATTTGATCAAATGTATAAAAATATTCATCATGATTCATGAGTATCAAAAGTTGGGATAAATAAAATTTATAACATTTATAATACTCCCTCTGTCCCAAAAGACATTGCATACTTTCTATTTTGGTCTGTACCACAAAAAGTTTGCATGCCTAAAAGTGGATCATTTATTAAACTCTACTCTCACAAGTCACAACATACATATAATATTCATAAGAAGTTACTTATTATACTTTTTCTTAAACCGCGTGCCCAAAAGACACTGCAATGTCTTTTGGGACGGAGTGAGTATATAATATCATTGATCCAAATTTTCGATACATCTTATAAGATTTTTTATATTCTCTATTAAATATTTAATACTTTAGTGTTATCATACAAAATTTTGTTATGGTACATATAAGAGACCTATTCAAATATCAATGCATCTCACCAAAAATTTGTAGATATATTTTAAGCACTCTCATAATTCCACTTGTGAATTCTTGCTTTAAAGTTCAATTAAGCTATTTTTACAACACCCATCAAATTCAAACAGAGAATAATAAATAAATGGGGGGGACAATCCCTATCCCTATGGGATCATGAGCCACACTATGTGGCTACCATTAGCAGAAGACTATCATTTGTTTAAACTATAACTTTAAATATTAAATTAATTAATTAATAGAACATAAGCTTAGATGCAGGTGTAACTTCTGTATACATCTTTTTTAACAATGATAAACAGATAATGATGTGATTAAGCACACGTGGTTGTAAGTGATATGATTATCAACTCTGGATCTAGATTCTTTTTTCTCATCTGTGACACCTTTCCTTTTTGTTTCTTTCTTTGTTGGATAAACGTTGTGTTTATATTTGCAAAGCAAAGTATTAGTTGAACAAAAATAAGTAACACTTAAATCTACCAAACTATCAATAGTTTTGCACCTTAATCTAATCAATAATCTGAAAAGTATACCATGAATTCAATTTATTCCAAGTCGAACACAAATTTTTTTTTCCTAAATATGCATTTTTGCATCAATATATACATATCATCAAATATTGGCGTATAAACTACTAACCTTTATTTTGGGTCAAATGATTTTTTGATTTCAACAATTATACAAAGTAAATCAATTGGTAGAAAGTGAAACAAGGAGATGAACGGGGCAGAGGCGCGAAGCAATTTTAGGAGGCGCAAAGACGCGTCGAGCTAGATGATAAAATTAATGATGATTTTGGTGTATTTTTCATTTCAATTTGAATGATATTATAAAGAGTTTGACAGAAATACAGATACGTGCGTATAAATATTTTTTTTTTTTTGGAAAAAAATCTGGTCAGAAATTAAGTTTAGCGGTTTATATGTTAAAAATTGATTATTTATATATATTAATGTGAGGAAAATATAATTTGGTGGCTTAAGTATAAAAATGATTAATAACTTTATGAAATTTATAATGTAATTAGACCTAAATGTAGTTAATATGTAAAATTGTTTCATAAACGACTTATTTTATACATGTGGAAAGATTTGAAATTCAATAAACTATCAAATTGCTTTGGACGCTAAAAAGTCAACATAAACTTATCTTATTTAATATTTGTTTATTTAAAAATTATATATGTATGCTTATACATTAATCTGAAACGACATCAAGATTTTTTAATTTATTTTTTAATATCCTTATTGGTCAGCTCTTATAGTTGACAAATTCCAACGCAAATTCTAGAATTAAGATTGTTGTGGTATATATATATATAAAAAAAAAAAAGATTGTTGTGGTATATATATTCCAATAAATTGAAAAATTAGTAAAATAATTACTAATTAGTCAAAATTTAATAATAAGATACGACCATAATATATTCAATGACTGTAGTTAATATTTTTTAATGTTAATTTCAACTATGACAATCTCATATTCTTTTACGCAAAATGACTTGTAACTAATTACAAAAAAGAAATATATATTCAGAAGATCACTCACAAAAATTAAAGACTCTGTTTGACAATAAGAGCTCTTAAAATAATAAAAATTAGACCGATAAACAAATGATAAAATTATAATAAAATATGATAATATTTTTAAAAAGAGTGATGATATTTTTAACAAAAATAATAATATATTTTTTAAAATTTTGGTGATAAGTTTATACTTTATAGTAAAATGTGTCAATATTTTTAAGAAAAGTTATAGCTATTTTTAACAAATATATTATCCTCTCTATTCCAAGATAATTATCATATTTTTCTTATATAAATGTTACAACTCTTTTTTCACACTAAAAAAAGGAAACAATCCACACTCACAAAAGTCAATAAAATAAATTTTTTATATTTTATTATTTAACTTCACATTCACATAACTAACTTTTTCTTAATATACGTGCAAATCAACCTATGAAATAAATTCTGAACAAAAGGATTATCAAATTTTTATTAAAAAATTTTATTTTTTAATTAATATTCCCTCCGTCCCAGGTTTTTTTTTCAAAAGATATGGGCATACGGATTAAGAAAAAGTAAAGTAAGTGAGTGTGAAGTTAAATAATAAAATATAAAAAATGTACTTTATTGACTTTTGTGAGTGTAAATTATTATTTTTTAAGATATGAAAAAAAAATTGAGACATTTCAAAATAAAAATGGTAAAAAAAAGAGTTTGTACACAAGGAATAACACACTTTATATTGGAGTAATATCATGATCACACAAGAACTTTATAGCGACACGCCAACCGACATTCTATTCGGTCTATTTTGTAAGTAAGAATAATTTTTCAGAATATAACTATGATAAAGGTACTTTCTGGTTATGCTAAAAGAAGAAATAGTTGAATTGAAATATTCCAAGTCGAAACCGACAGGTAAAATTAAAACTAATAAGCAATAAATACGTTTAACAATATTAATTATATTAAAAAAAAATTGTTCCTAAAGATTTTTGTGTTGATATAAAATGATGAGTTTTACTCCCTCAGTCCCGTAGGAATTTGCACCCTACGGGACGGCACATTTTTTAAGAAAAAATAGTTTTATATATAAAATAGTGGTATATGGGTAAATATGTGTAAAAGTTTGTGAGTGTGCACGTAAATCAATGCTTCCTTTTTTAGTAGTGTGCAAATTTGTGTGGGACGTCCAAATAAAGAAAGTGTGCAAATTTCTGCTGGATAGAGGGAGTATTTATTAGCTCTTAAGCATATGATATATTATGCATAGTGCAAAGTAAAAAGAAATTAAAATGGATAATGTATAGGGATATAAATATTGATTTATTTGGATTATTATGCGATAATTGATTTAGATCAGTAATACTGAATATACATAACAATGATAGTATATACATATGACAGTGATAATTGATAAACCCGAGTTCATACAAATTTTTGAAACTTTTTTTGTAACACGAGGGTCCTATTTTTTTTAGGAATGCAATAGCTTTGTGCCATTTATTGGATCTTTACATAAAAATATAACAAATAAATAGGCTTATTATTGGTTAGAGATAACATTTTGTTGGGTATTTTCTATATATTGGGCCTGATACTGGGCTAGGTCCTACGGCCCAATTGAGTTTAACTGGGCTGCGTTTATTTTGTGATTCACATGGTTGATATTAGGATTTTTCGATTTTTATTTTATTCGAGTTAAAGATATAAAATCTAATTTTTATATTTGATATTCAATTCACAAATAAACTATTTATAAATTTATTATAACACTTTTCAATACAATTTATTTTTTCTCACTCATATAATCACTTTTCTTCACTTATTCTTTTCCTTTTATATTTTATTCTTACATAATATATTCAAAATAATACATTATTAAATACGAAAGTACTAGTATTTTTTTTTTTCAGATTTATATGAATGTAGATATCGATAACATTTGTGATAATTTGTATAGGTATTTGCCTTGAAATTATTACTGATAATATGCATCTGATTTCTTTTTATCCATACTAATTTCTTATATGCATCTATTTTTTAAATCAGAATGCACACCTACTAATTTTGATTTTACTTTCAATAATTTTTTATCATTTAAGTTGGAGTTTAAGAAGATATTAAAGGCTTAGAGTAGGTATTATGTGAAAGTAGTTCAGCTTATCATAAAATTGTTTTAATGTATCAAATATTTGGTTAAGTGTATCAAAATATTCATCAGATGTATCAAAAGTTGAAGTTAATACATAGATTTTATTGATCTCAACTTTTGATACACCTGAGAAGATTTTTGATACACCTGCTTAAATGTTTGATACTTTAAAACTTGTTCATGATAAGCTTATCATAAATCATTTTTATACGATACTTCACCAAAGGCTTAAGTTCTCTTTTTTTAATGTTCAATAAAGATGAAATTTTTTAAAAATATTCTTGATATTGCGTGGATGAAATGAGATAAGGGTGAATGCAAAATAAATTGTGTTTGTTAACTTTTGTATTTAAAAATAAATAAAAAATAAAATGGATATACAATTATATTTTTATTAAAAATAAAAAGTGAGGGTACTATGCAAATTTGTAGGGGTGTGTAGTCAAGGCAAGCCCATTCTAATATTTGGATGTATATTACTCCCTTGGTTCTATTACAATTATATAATATTGATATATTAAAAATAATGTGATGGAGAAAAGTAAAAAAATAATAAAAATAGTGTAAAAGTAATATGATGGAGAAAAATAAAAAATAATAGAAATAGTGTAAAAAGTAATAAAAAAAATGAATAATAATTTTTAAAATGAAAAATAAAAATAAAAATATATAATGAAACAGATAAAAATAACAAAATGAGAAATATATAAATTTCGTACTTTCTACTAAATACATCATAATAACATTAAATCCAAAATTAACAAGAGATGTTCAAATCACAAGAAGTGTGTGTTCTTTTAATATGTTGGCAACATATGAGGGAAGAAAATGTCATTTCATATAACTAAGCAACCAAACAAGGCCTTCAAATCTCTAACCATGGTTTCGTAACCAACAACAGTAACCCCAGTGCGCACTGCGCACACCGTTTACTTTACCCTAAAAGCAGTCCCATCCCCAAAACAAACCTTACTTTAGCCGTCCTGACCGGTATAAATATCTAATCTAATATCAAGGTTCATCAGGTTTTTTACCTTTTATAGATTTCAGTAAAACTCTGAATCGTTAATCAATGGCGTCTGCTGAAGAAGTTGAGTATAGATGTTTCGTCGGTGGTTTGGCTTGGTCTACCACCGATCAATCGCTCGAGCAAGCATTCTCTCAATTTGGCGAAGTTCTCGAATCGAAGGTCCGTTGTCGCAGAGATCGGATCCGACTCGATTCACTCTGATCTGTTAACGTTACTGTTACTGTTACTACTGTTACTGTTTCTGTTGCTATTTTACCTCTTAAACGGTACGTCTTCCTCTTTTTCATCAAAGGGTTGAAGATCGGAAAAACGCTTTTCGGTTTCTTTTTGAAAGTTTTCAGATCTGCAGCGGATTTGATTGTATATGATGATTTTCTGTTGGTTTTTGTTCTTGTAGATTATTAACGATCGTGAAACTGGAAGATCTAGAGGTTTCGGATTCGTGACTTTTAAGGATGAGCAGGGTATGAGGGACGCGATCGAGAGGATGAATGGCCAGGATCTGGATGGGCGTATCATCACCGTCAACGAAGCTCAATCTCGTGGAAGCGGCGGAGGTGGTGGCGGTGGTTTCCGTGGGCGTCGTGATGGTGGTGGTTACGGAGGCGGCGGCGGTGGTGGGTATGGCCGCCGCGAAGGGGGATATGGAGGCGGAGGTGGATATGGAGGTTCTGCCGGTGGTGGGTACGGTGGCTCTGGCGGTGGTGGGTATGGAGGTTCTGGCGGAGGTGGATATGGCCGTCGCGAGGGTGGATACGGTGGCGGCCGTGGAGGCGGCGGATACGGTGGCGGTGGTGGCTACTCAAGAAGTGGTGGCGGTTCGGATGGTAACTGGAGGGGTTAGTTTTGGGTATTCATAGTTGTTGCCTTTTTTTTATTTCGAAGTTATTTGTTGAAATTGATGTGGTTCGGTTAATGTGCTGGTTTGTGGTTCCTTGATGCTGTAATTTGATCGTTTGATGAAGTTTTTGATCCATGATAACAAGTCCATGTTTAAAGAGTTCTGTGGAATTAAAAAGTATAAAAATAATGGATGTGTTACAAATCACGATATTTGTTTATGGATTGTGAATCTTTATTCTTTTTAAAACGCATTCCCTGCATTCATCAACCAACCAAGGCTCATGTACACAGTACACCCCACCTTTGGGAATATGGATTGTGGTGAGGTGAAATTCATTAGTTTATTTTATATTAACAATTTATGTATCATAATTTCTAAAAATTAGAAATTGAAACTATGGTTAATTTCATAGTTTTTGAGAATTAAAGTCATTATTTGAATCATTTCAAAATACACTAAAACTTTAATTATCATTATTTACTAGATTTGATTTTGATTCAAATTCTAACATTAATTTAGTGCAATTTGGATGGGGCCAAATTAATTTTTTTTACATATACACTAATATAATTTCTATATTTTTTATATTTATTTGTATAGTATAATTCAGTATTATAAATATTTTTTAGTGCAGTATAAAATTAATAAAATACAGTAAGAAATGCAATATAATATTTTAATTAATTTTTTTTTATTGATATAGACATCTTAAATTGGAAAAATAAATTTATAAGCATGTGCGATTAAATATGTTTAGTTAATTAATAATGTTATTTATATTTCATAGAGTTTAGAATTTTATTTAATTATTATTTGGTCAGGCTTTATTGTCTAAACTCTAATTTAATTTATTATAAAATAGAGTCTTATTTATTGTTTTTTCGGTATTTTTATGTAAATCAACGAATAAATAATAATAATCACAAAGATCATATTATTTAATATTTAGAGATTGAATCAACAAATACATATGATAGTGTCCTTCTCGATGCGTTACCGTCCTAATTGAAGAATGAGGCAGGTCTTCATATCTTAGAGGCCGTTTGGTTTATAATTGTAAGGAATGAAAATGATATGTAATGAAAGTCATAGTTCTCATATAGCTGAACTATGATTGATTTTTTAGTTTTTGGGTATCAAAGTCATAATAGAGTCATTTCAAAAACACTCTATGACTTTGATTATCATTACTCACCTTAAAAAATCACTGATCAAACACCCCCTTAGTACCCTAAGGGGGTGTTTGGTAGGTAATATAAGTGATATAATATGAATTTTTGTATTGGCTTATCTTGTTTGGTAGGAAGTACAAATTTTATGCTGACCCGTTTTTTATACGGCCGACCCTGTAAAAAAAGAGGTCATATTACACCATTTTCACTGTTCACAATGTAATAAATTATCTCACCATTTCCACCATACAATTTTTGTATGGCTTGAATAGTAAATTTTGTTCTTATACATCTACATATTACACTCTACCAAATAAAATTATACTTTTTCTTTATTTATATTATACCCTACCAAGTGAAATTACTTTTTAGGACTAATTTTATATAACGTTTCTATTACACCATACCAAATAACATTATATGAATTTTACTTACAAAATTTATAACTCATAATACTGTCTATCAATCACCACCTAATTCTACTCTTATCATCCATAGGTGTATTAAGATTGGAATTTGGAAGTTTTGCTTAGTGACTATTATTATTTTGGAATATACACATTTTTATAGAATGAATTAAAAGAAAAAAACTCTTTAAAAACGAAAGACAGTAAGTACTTCCTCTAAGTAGAGTATGTGAGTGTGAAGTTAATTAATAAAATATAAAAAGTATACTTTATTGACTCTTGTGAGTAAATTATTTTTGTTTTAAGGTGGGAAAAAAAAAGTGGGACATCAAAAAATAGTTGGAATGGAGGGTGTAAAATATACTTCTCATCTATGAAATATCCTTAAAAAAATTGCAAGTCGCTCTTGTATAAACAAAGTCTTTTTATTTAAATTAATCATATAAACAAAGTCTTTTTATTTAAATTAATCATTGTGATTATGTATAATTTATTTTTGGCATAATTTTCGTACACTTTTATTTCTGAAGTGATATAGAGAAATACCTCAAGATTCTCTGATAAAAATAGCAAACACATAAATTATGATTGATTATCTAGGACGTGAAATTAGACGAATTATATTAGACCAAATTTGAAGTTAGATATTGGAACCAACGATGGCACTGATGTGATTGAGGAGGATAGGATTGTATCTATTGTCTTTGATGGATACAAAAATGACTTTTACTTCCTATAACAACTACCAATGATAACCACCAAAAATAGAAGTCCCACTTTTTGCTACTTTCATTACAGA
>JAPKLY010000014.1:6270-73106 GCA_026898435.1 Prunella vulgaris | reverse complement strand
TCTCTCTCTCCAATGAACCAAATTGAAATAAATCCATCGTAACAACAAACCTAAATTAAAAGATTCTGCTTCACACTACTGCTTTTAGTAGCTCATCAAGATTTAAAATGATACATTTATGTCAGCAGAATATCACACTACTTCATTATGGAGGATAAGGAAAAGAAATATGGCTTAATTGCATACATAAAACCACCAATATCTTTTCCCACATTTACAATCTAAATTCTAAGTCTTTATTACAAGGTGTTGACATGCATAACCCTCAATGCACCCAAATCATATACTAATTTTTATTTGTCTTAGTATCCACCAGGTGCATCATGCAATTCAAGTTCATTTTAAAAAAATTATACAAAATATTATTGAAAAATCATATATGTTATTACTGAAAAATGTATCTTTAATGGTATAACTTTTCAGTAACTATTTGTATAACTTTTCAGTAATAAATGATGTAACTGTTTAATAATACACTTGAGTTTCACGGTGCACTTGCTGCACAAGTGACTCACTCTTTTTGCTTTTATTTTTATGCACACGCGTATTGATGAATACTAGACTGGAGTACTATATGAAATAGAAAGTCTCATATAATGATATGTACTGCCCAAAGAACTATACAATACATGATCTTGAAGAGTTCATTTGTTTTATAAATAGTTCAATTATGCAAAAAAATAAGAAACAATACAATCTAATGAAATAATCCGTTCTGGTCTATCTTTATACTTGTGTTTGATACACATATTAAGATATATTATTTTATTAACTTTTTTAATCAATCAAAATAACTACTAAGTATTTTTTTAAGTGTATAAAGTGAGTATAATATAAATATTATATTAAATCCTATTTTGTTTAAGAACGTAAAAATAAAATTGAGATAAACCAAAATAAAAAATGTGAAAATACACAGTAATTAATGTGATGGGGAGTAATAATTTCAACTCATAGTGAAGAGAGTAGTACAAATTAAAGTTGATATTTTAATATTGGATATCCCTCTCCCCTATAGCACACATTAGGCCCAAAAATCCATTAGAATTAATTTTTGGAGAATCATAGAAATGTGCCACCTAGCAAGTCTTTAAAACAAGAATTTAGTAGTTTTTACTTTTTACAGCGTTCAAGCCTACATAAATTTTACCATGATGATTCATATATGTGTAGTACATGTATCCTAAAACAAAATCAAAACGATGCATATAAAGTACTCCCATTTTGTTTCATATGACACTTCAAGATAAGGAGGAGGAGTAATATTAAGTGATATTTGAGAAGTATGTAAGTTAGAAATAAATTTTTGTTTATAATAGATTTTATTATTAAATTATTTTTAACATTTAAAGTATTTACTATATTGTAAAAAGGTTCATCTCATACTTAATGCTATATATTTTCATTTTTAACAAAATAATAATAATTACACATACGAAATATCTATTTAATCACTTTAATAAAGTAGAAAAATATATACTTCATCAACAAAAACATCATTTTAAAATTTCCTCCGTGCTATAGGAATTTACACACTACTAAAAAGAAAACTTCAAGTTGCATGTATTGTCACATAACTATACATATATTTACTCCTATGTCAGTACTTTCTTTATAGACTACATTTTTCATATGTCACTAGTGTGCAAATTCTTTTGGGACAAAAACAGTAATAAGCAAGTATTGTCTTAAGTCTCATATAAAGAGTAAAATATAGCATAAGTTTGGAACAAAGGGAATATCATTTTGTACAAATTTAAAAATATTTTGAAAAAATTACAAAATGGTTCATAAAATTAATATTAATTATAAATTGGTTATGTGCAAAAAAAAACATATTTTTGTGCAAATATTATGAACCAATTTATAAATATAATCATTTTTTTTAATAAATGCCCCAAATATTTTATAATTTGTGAGGGTGTCCTATATATGGAGCTTAATTAATTGACTATTTTTTAGTATTACTTTTTGGAACTAATGGGGAAAAAAAAGTGTAAAGTAATTAAGAATTAATATGAAGTAGTAATTAAAG
This sequence comes from Prunella vulgaris, assembly GCA_026898435.1. Lineage (NCBI taxonomy): Eukaryota > Viridiplantae > Streptophyta > Magnoliopsida > Lamiales > Lamiaceae > Prunella > Prunella vulgaris. The sequence continues at coordinate 71,071 of JAPKLY010000014.1, read as the reverse complement.
TAATGTGAAAATCTATTGAAGGTACGAAAATCATCATCTTTCTGAGAGATCATCTGCTAAGGCACTTCCTATAGAAGAGAATCACATCAAACAAAAATGTGTGGTACTATGAATCAACAGTAGATCCATCTTTTCTCACAAGAAGAGAGAGAGAGAGAGAGAGAGAGAGAGAGAATCATTGTACTGGAATTTCAGCTGGACAGCATTAAGCTCTTGGAATGTTGTCAAGGATGAAAGTACAGATGACAAATATCACCTGGAAAATCATTAATTAACATATACCACAACTTAATAATTAATTACTCCGTCTTGTTACTTTAGGCCGAATATTAAGAAAAATAAATATGATATATAAAAAATAAGAATATTGTAATTAAATCATGTTTCGTACAACAAATTAAAAATATTAATTATTTATAACGTTCAATAATAAATTGTGTTAGTTATCATTTCTAATCAATTTGCTGGAGTATGATTTAGACAAATTAAATAAGATAAGAGAGATAATATTAGTGTACGTAATCTTTCTTGTCTTAAGTGGAAATCCCTTCATTAGTGCAGATTTTACCTATTTATAGATTTGCAAAGTGATGAGTTATCATAACCTAAGCATATACATGGTTTAATTAATTAAGTGAAAGTATTCTTGAACTTGTCACTTTAATTATCATTAATATATATGTTACAAGTTAATTTGTATTAATCTCATTAATTAATTCAGAGATGCATTAATTAATATGGTCGTGTTCTAGGTTTTGGTGGGTGATGACTAATGAGTGAGCAGCTTATAGTCTTGATCTTTAATGAATTGTCCATACATGAGCTTTTGATGTTTTCGTATTTAACTTGTTCATTCATTCTTCATTAATTTTACTTGCATCCCATATGTAATCTTGATCTGATAATCTTGCTCGCCTATCAATAAATGATATAATTAACAAAAGTATATATATGTTGAAGCCCAATAATAAATAAAATTGGCATCCTATGTATATATATACTCTCATGGAGGTCCTCAAGCTCAAGCATTAATACAATTCTATTCCTCGATATATGCTATAAACTTAATAAGAATATTAATATAATGTAGTAGAGGCATAGAGTGCTAAAATTATATCATCAATTAAGGAATTTATATACAATTAAAGTAGTAGCTAATTAGGTAAGCTATATATATATATATATACGTGGAGTTTTGTGAGTAATATATATATATATATATTAATTGTGTAGTGGCATAAATGCTTGTGTTTGAAGGAATTAAGCCAATCAAAAGTGAAATATGCAATCTCCATAAACCAAAACCATGTGAAAAACCTATGATTAGATGGTTATTATTGCATATACTAATTACTAAAGAAAGAAAGCTCCATCATGATCAAATTAAAAAAGGAATCTTACACATTCTAGAGAGTTTCTTGTTGACCCCTTGCATTATAATATTGCAACAACACACACTCCCTAAATAATGATCCAATTAGAGAAACAAGATTCAGATGATTTTGACAATATATGATCATAACTACATATGACTATATGAGAGAGAAAGAGAAATTCTTACAACTCATCCTACTCCCATCCCTAAGCTAAGGAATACTTATATCACTACAAATTCTTGAAATTCGTACAGGTGTCATACGATTCTATTATTTTTAATTAACTGCATCGTACGATATTATATTATACAGAACAACCACGTACTAAACTACTGGATTCAAATCCAATTAAATATTCGAGATTTTGCAACTTTATTAGCCAACTGGCACCACCTCACCTCACACACCCCGGGACCACTTCCCTCCCCCTTTGGAGCCTATAAAAACACTAGTCCTCCCACATCTTTTCCCCCACCTCTAGTATGCTAATGATCACTTGATTCTTACATTTTCAGCTAATCAAGAATACATAGCTAACTAATAGCTAGGAATGGCGAGTAGCAGGAGTTGGAGCGTTAAGGAAAACAAAGACTTCGAGCGGGCGTTGGCGGTTTTCGACAGGGATACACCGGACCGGTGGGCCAACGTCGCCCGGGCTGTCGGGACCCGCACCGTCCAAGAGGTGAAGGCGCACTACCAAGATCTTGTCGACGATGTTAACAATATTGAGACCGGTAGAGTCCCCTTTCCCAACTATAGGGATCAACAAGCTGATCATCATTTAATTAGGTACATATATATTTATTTATTACTTCTTACGTAAATCATGCATGCCAATTTCATTCCATTTTAATTAATTTATTATGTGAATTAATGTCACGTTATACACTCATAAGTAACAGATTTTTTTAAATTAATCATTCAAAAATATATAGATCTGATTTTTTTTGGAGTTGTAATTAATTAATGAAACTGAGGTGGCTCTCTTAAATCCACAGGAAAGGGTCTCGAAGTGGGCCTTGTGTTGGAATAAAACGTAGCTATCAAATATATACAATTATGTATTACATCTACAAGCTTTTCGTACTAAGTTTTCACGTGCATGTTGCATGTCCTTATTTACTGATTAGTACACACACGCACATGTATATATATAATTTTTTTCATTTTAAAAAAAAAATATTATTTTGGTGTGGATATGTAGGATGAGAAACCTGAAGCTGCAGTGAGTGCATCGTACGTCGTCGTTCTGCCACATGAAATCATTGGTGGACATCTAATCTGATATTAATATGTGAGAATCACATATATATAGAGATTCTTGCTCGCATTAGCTAGCCAACTTGCATGTATTTATACACAAGTTGTCTATCTTTAATTATGTATTAATAATTAGCTGATCAATACTTTTGGGTATTAAGAAAAGTAATATTTGTATTTCATATCCGTAGTATGAAATTAATTAAAGCAATATGTTCCACGCGATATTTTTCTTTTCTTTTTCTTTTGCAGTTAAGTATTATCATTATTATCCAATAAATTATATTAAATCATTCTTAAGAAGTTATATATATATATATGTGTGTGTGTGTGTGTGTGTGTGTGTGTTCTCAGATCAGATGGATATATATTCAGATTTTAATTAATTGCTTTACTTTCAAAATAATTAGTTACACTTCTCTTTCAAAAAAACAAAGAAGTCCCATACGTATTTTATTTCTTGATGCATATTAATCTACAATTTGATCAATCAAATTAATTCTATTAGCCATAATTAATTAATTATTACAACATCGACATATATCGTCCCTAGCTTGATGCTGATCACAAAATAAGTAAGCATCAAGATGTAGGGCTCTAATTTTTCTCTACATCTCTCTCTTTTTCTTTATCCATTATAGAATAAAACTTTGATCTGAAATAAAAAAATAGTCAAACGATATGTATTTGGCTTAAATTTTATTTGATTTTAATAAAATTAATACATAAGGAAGTGAAAGTATATAATTTTAAATTAACTTGATGAGTGAAACTAACCAACAAGATATTAATTAATTGAGAAGTCATTAGGTTTCGTAGTCATTGCAAGCCTGTTTGATGTTGATGTATCGAAGGCCTAACTCTACACTCAAAACCCAGGTTGTAAGTGAGAGGATTGCTCAGGCTTATAAGCCCACCCAAGACCACACTCAATACCGATGTGGGATATCTTAATACCCTCCCTCACGTAAGAGGCTCATCTGGCTCGACACGTGGTTCCACAGGTGGATCCACACATCGAGTAAAGAGGTGGCTCTGATATCATGTATGAAGGCCTAACTCTACACTCAAAATCCAGGTTGTAAGTGAGAGGATTGCCCAGGCTTATAAGCCCACACCCAAGACCATACTCAATACCGATGTGGGATATTTTAATAGTTGATTATTCAGGGATACCGTGGATATTAGAGAACCTACTAAGGGGGAAAAAGAATTAAAAATTAAAAGTATAAAGGATATTTAAAACAAATAAACAGCGAAATATATTATGAAAGTATATAAAACTTTAAAGTATAACTACGAAAATAAACATGCAAACAGCTAGAGAACCTTTTTTTTTTCTGGAAGAGTAATATATATATATATATATATCTGATATCCATTATACGTGTGTGGTCGACACGTGACCATCAAAATTTATGTATCCGTATGAATTTTAACATAATTTTTTTTTTATCAATTGTAGTTCGAAATCATCTCCATATACTACATCAACAGGGGTATTATGTGAATAAAATGTAAGAAAATAGTTTCGTGCATAACATATTTCAATTCATGTAATAGCACACATTTGATGTGTAGTATTAATTCATATATAGTGTGGTGTTAATTTATTTATTTATTGTAATGTGCATTTACACCCATTGTTAATTCATATAAAATGTTGTGTTGGTTCATTTATATTGTAGGGTTGGTTCATACACATATACCTATACAAAGTTTTATGTCATTTATCTGTATATATAACAATCAAATCTCAAGATACTTATTAATGAGTTAATTATTGTATCATTCACATAATACTTTGACTACGTCTAATAATAAAAAAGAACATGAAAGTAAAAAATGAAATTCTTTTATGTTTGTTTTGGTATTTATGTGTGCATAGCAAGTCATGACTTTGAAATCTCGGAATGTAAAAATCTTGAAGAATATAGTAAAATGTGTGTTTGTTTTGTAATTTTTGTAGAATGAATATTACTTTATGTCGAAGCAGAGAGAGATAATTATTCTTGATATTATAGGTATAATAATAAGTATTTTTAGGGGGTGTTGTGTTGGAAAGAGTAGTAATAGGTATATATTAAGTATGTTATGACGTTGGAAAAGGTAGTATATGTATAATAGTTATTTTTAGATGTGGATTGAGTTTGAGATTTAAAAATCGAATGTTAAATCTCAAACTCGTGTAGAATGTGATCGCAAAATTTTAAATCAATCCGTGTGAATCTTAAAATAAACATACCCTTATATTATTCATTAGGGTGCAATTAGGCACCTATTTTAATTGCTAAAGAGCATCAATAATTGTATTTAACTGTTTATTCACGTGGGTTGAGACAAAGCGAGAAAATCATGGTGCAACCTTACTCGTGGGGAAATGAAAAATATTAGGCAGATAAAATTTGGCCATTATTAATAATTTAATTATTAATTAATTAATTAATTTTAAGTAAAGTAATTTAATTAAGGCAGCAAATATGGTGAACGTCGAAATCATAGGACGAAAAGGACATTATGGTACATGTGTCTTAGCTGTTAAGTGGTGTTATTCCAAGCCTAATTAACCCACATGGACCTCAATTATCTTCATATAAAACCCTGCACCCAAAATCACCAAAATTGTACATCTACTTTAGGGATCATATCAAAATGTGTCCCTTACAATAGGAGATCTATAAAATTGTTAATTTGGAGGGATAGTTATATTGTTATAAGCCTGTTAGCTTATTTAATATGTACACTAATATGTTATAGTATAACAACTAATACTATCAGGTATTATTAAGGTTGTAGAAGTCGAAAATCAGTAATCGGACGTTTTTTGACCGCCTAGCACCTAGGTCTGCCTAGGCGGGCGCCTAGTTTTTTTTTTTTTTTTTAATTTTTAAAAAATATAAAAAATATAAAATTTGGGCCGCCTAAACACGAAAACGCCTAAAATTGCTGATTTTGCAGAAATCGGGTCGGCAAGGGGCCGCCTAAACCGATTTCTGCATCACTGGTGTATTATAAATATATATATAGAATAGCTTCAGATTTCTTTCGATACAGTTTGTGCATTCTTCCAACATCTTGATTGAAACTCTGATTCCTTCTTTATACTTCAATTCCCTTCTTTTCTTTTCTTTTTTCAATTTGTGCTCAAATGTTGAAATATTTAAATAACAGATCAAATTCAAATATAGGTAGCTAGCAACAAGTAATTAACACTTCTACGCAATTTCTTTGTGGTTCATATCTGTACTAATTAAACACGAACTGTATAAAATATTTTCTAAAGCATAATATACACTTTTTGGGGATCTTGTAAATTTAAAATATATGTTAGAAAAAATATAGTGGAACTGGAAACTACTCAAAATGCCCCAAAATTGGAATTCATATATACATAACAAATTACAAAACATCTATGTTTTATATTATATACAAATTCTGAATTCATTACTAAATCATCCTTCATTTAAAATATTATATATATATATATATATATATATATATATATATATTATGTGCATAGTGATAAAGAATTGATACATGAATCGCTAGCTAGAAAGTATTAATTTCTTGATTAATCTCAAATATATATGTATGTATATATATAAATTGAATTTTCGCTCTCATAAAATAATTAAGGAATAGAGAACCACAACACAAAGCATAAAAAGAAGACCAGTTATTAAATTCAAATAAAAGCAATATATCGAGCATATATATATATATATATATATATATTCGAGCATATATATATAATAATGAAAATATATTTTTAACAAAAACAAGAAAATTATAATATTTGGGCTAATTAACTAGCTAATTTTTATAACCTTTTTTTCCTTCTTCTTCATGAGTAGGAGTAGGTTTGTTTATGTAGTTGGGAAGAGGCACATCGCCGGCCTCAATCAGGCGGAGATCCTCCATCAGAATGTCGTAGTGCCTGTTCACTTCCTCCGCCGATCTTCCGCCTCCGACCGCCGTGGCCACGTTCTGCCAGCGGTCAGGCGCGTCGCGGTCGAACTGGGCTAGCGCCTTCTCAAACAGTTTATTCTCTTGGGCCGTCCATGAATTCATTGAACTCGACGCCATGACCTCTATCTCTCTCAAACCCCAAACTAATTAATTGATGTGGAATAACTTACATATATATATATATATCATATTTCGATACTCGATATTCAGAGCCAAGTACCTACTAATTCGAGATATTCATAACTCACTATTTACTAATTGAGCAAAGCCTGTATAGACAGACTCATCTAAAAAATTGATCACATCTTTAATTAAATTTTGAGTTAATTATATATATGTATATAGATACTCGATATTTGGACCAAAAATGGAATAATTCGGGAGAATCATAATTTACTGTTTATTAGCAGGGGATTCATTTTTATACCTATGCAAAATCATGTACTGACTTACTCATCTAAAACATTGATTACATCTTGTAAGTTTTTTACCTAAAATTTAGCATACTCCTAACCAAACCCTAACCGCTAGTCCAATCTCTGAATAATTATACTCCTTCCATCCATTAAATTTGTGCACAGTAATTGGACATGAGTTTTAAGAAATAATATAATAAAGTAAAATGCAATGTGAGATCTATTTATAAATAAAATAATTGTGTATGAGAGTAATAATAAATGTGTGATATACTTCTAAGAAAGGAATGTGTATATTTTTTGTGAATGAAAAAAAATTGCATAAGTTTATTTGATTGAGGGAGTATATGTTATTAACCTAGCGAGATAGCTAATTATTAATGTTTGATACTAGCCAAGAATGAAAATATCCCGATATATCCACGAGATCACGATATATTCATTTTTCGTAGTGACCGATATTGATAATGGGTAAAAATAATATTTCCATAACATCCATTAAAAAAATTGATAAATATCGATCTATAATATTAATAACGCTTTTTTTTTTTCATAAATTAAATCAAATATAGTTAAATGTGGGAAAAATATCGAAAGATATCGAGAAAAATCGATAAAATTTGAAAAGAAAATTCAAAAAATAGTGTATATATATAAATTTATCACAACTATAAAATTTATTCAAATTCTTTTGTTAAATTTATGTATTATATGTTTGTTCTTAAATTTTTATAATTTTTTAAATATACTGATATTAATATATTTATCGATATTTTTACAAATTTATGACCTCAATATTTCTATGATACTGATATTTTCAACCTTGGTACTAGCTAATAAATACTATATATTTCCATGCAAGCAGGGTGCTTAATTATATTATATGGAGTGGGGGGAACTGTGCAGGGACCCGTGTTGGGGCTGAAAATGCAATCGTAAAAACATGAGAGTCGTTTATTTCATATTTTTGATTTAGGGAAAATATATATTTTTGTCCTATAAGTTTCGTTGATTTCGGTTTTCGTCCTCTTAAATTTTGAATTTTTGTTTTCGTCCTTTAACTTATAAAAAATTATGGTTTTCGTCCTCTTAAGTTTTGAATTTTTGTTTTTGTCTTTTAACTTACAAAAAATTATGGTATTCGTCCTCCAACCGCCTATAACTCAGTCACACAACCGGTAATACACACGTAGATCAAATTTTTTTATTTTTTTAAGCGGAATACTGACGTTGGGTATTTAGAGGGAATTTGATCTTGATGGATAAAATATAGGATTAACTGTAAATTCTCTCCCAAATCAAAACCCTAGTCGATCAAATCTAGGCATGTGGGCTTGAGAGAATTAGGGAAAAAAAGGAACAAAGATCCCCAAATCAAAACATCCAAAAGCCTAAATTCTTTTTAGCGCTTACTCACTGTACGGAAAGGAAGAGTGATGCTTCAAGAAATTCGTACGAATCAACGAGTTTCGAGAGCAATATTAAGTGTCATTGTGGTTTCATTCAAAAATGAATCCGGACAGAAGATTTTATGAATGTAAGTATTGGACGGTATTTTGGAGGAAATTTACGGTTAAAAGTGTATTTTGTCAAGACCTAACCACACTTTAGTATTTTGTTTAAAAAAAGAAAGAATAAATGGATCAACATGTGTATTACCGGTTGTATGACTGGTTATAGGCGGTTAGAGGACGAAAACTATAATTTTTGGTAAGTTAAAGGACGAAAACAAAAATTCAAAACTTAAGAGGATGAAAACCATAATTTTTGGTAAGTTAAAGGACGAAACAAAAATTCAAAACTTAAGAGGACGAAAATCAAAGTCAATGAAACTTATAGGACAAAAATGTGTATTTTCCATATATTTTACCAAACTATTATGACAAAAAATATTGACCGCACAATGGAATCCAGATTTTATTTTAGCTGTGGTCATGTAGGGTATGCTTGTTTTGGGATTTAAGAATTCGTAGCAAGTCATGATTTTGAAATTTTGAGATGTGAAAATCTTGATAAATAGTAAAAGTGTGTGTTTGTTTTGAGATTTTAATAGGGTAGTATGTTACTTTATGTCAAATCAAAGTATGATAATGATTGATTTTATAAGTATTATAATAGGTATTTTATGAGTGTTGTGTTGGAAAGAGTAATAAATAGGTTTAATAGGTATTTTTAGGTGTGGATTGAGTTTGGGATGTGAAATCCGAATGTTAAATCTCAAACTCGTGTGGAGCGTGATCGCAAAGTTCTACGTCCATCTGAGTTAGTCCCAAAACAAACATACTGGTAGTGATGACAATGGATCTAGCTATATTTATAAGAAAAACTATTTTTTTCTATAATTTATTACATTTTGATTTTCATCCACTTAATTTTTAAAATTTAATTTTCGTACAGTTAATCAGGTGATAAATATGATGTATCATCTATTTTTTATTTTTTAAAATAAAAAAAACTCTTGAAGATGAAATTGACCAGGTAAAACTAGCGGCTGATAAACCGCATCATCGCCGATAATTTTGGTGATAAATTAAGAGTCCGATATTTGACATCTCGGGGAAGCTATAGCATGGATGCAACCATGTCATTGCATGAAAGACGGTGACGACACGTGCTCTGAAGAACGCCGGTGACATGAGGTGGAGTTTGATTCAAATTTTGGGTCCATCCACGGAGTTTGTTTAGTCATTTTCAACTCTAAGGTTTTTATTTTAATTTAAAAAAATAAAAATAAAATGTCACATTATCTTTATCTGCCTAGTTACCTGATATAGATTAAAATTAAAAAATATATATGTAAATTAATGAATAAAAAAATAACCAGCCCCTCCCCCAATATGGTCATTTATATATAAATATATATATATATATATATATATATATATCGCATGATATACATCCACATTATGTACCACCGAATGAAACATAAAAGATAAGACACCTCCAAAATAAAATAGTACTCCCTCTGTCTTTCTATAAGTTGCTCATGTTGCCATTTTCGTCCTTCTTTTTATAAGTTGCTCATTGTTTTTTTACCTTTTTTGGAAATTACTATTCACTTCTTTATTATTATTTTCAATACTTTTTACACTATTTTCATTATTTTTTCACTTTTCTCCATCACATCACTCATATTTTTTCACTTTTTCTATCACATCACTTATACTTTTTCACTTTTTTCATCACATCACTTATACTTTTTCACTTTTACCTTAATTCGTGTGCCCAAAAGCAACGAGCAACTTATAGAAATACGGAGGGAGTAAATTAATATTTTAAAATTTGAGGTAAACTTTCATGGGAAATTAATATTGGAATAAAATTTAGTGGGACGCAGCAAGAGAAGCATTTTAAGAAGTAAATAAGTGTTGGAGTTTTATATATACAGATCGTTGGAATTAGGGTCTCTGATTTTATGTCAAAAATTGATAAAATTCCAAATATGAGAGAGCAGCCCACAGCCCCACTCATCCCACAAAATCCAAAATCATCAGTCCCCATAATAATAATAATCTATTTTAAATTAATATTATATTTTGCTTGTATACATTACATAGATTGATAATATTCTTTATTATTATTATTTATTAGAGTAATTGTAATATAAAAACATCAAATTCATCAGATTTTTATAATTAAAAGAAGTTTTTACTAAGTGTTGAAAAAAGAAACTTGAAGATGACGATCTAAGTTGAAATAAATAATTATAATTCAGGATTTTTTTTAAAATAAAAAATAATTTAAGAATCCTTCAAATAAAAATTGAGACTTTTCGATGCTAATCAATATGGTATGGCTCCACAGACTTCTTCAACACTAAATAAGATTTGTAATATACACTGAAAATAAAAACTATGTATAACAATATTGCGAAAAAAAATAGCAAATAAATAAATCTAAATATCTTTAACAACAATCCAAAAAAATTTCTAGATTATTTTTCGAAAAAGTATTTTATGAAAAAATTATATAAGAAAGAATAATTTGAAGAAATCAATCAAACAAACTTTTGATAATATTTTTTGAAAATAGGCTAAAACTTTAATAAAAATATTAAAAAATTGTACCTTTTTTTTCATATAATTAGAATCGAAGAAGGGGAGGAATGAAGATTGAGGGAGGGAAAAAAAACTATCACTCTTGTTATTTTTATTTTGTGTTTTTAAATCTTACCATTTTTATTCTATTTCTTCAAATTCGCTGCAATGAATGAAGGAGATGGAGTGGAGTCGACATCGAATTGGAGTATCTCTGGTAGGAGAAATTATAGTGGGACAATGCAGTCGTTGTGTTGTGAACTCGAGAAAAGAAAAGGAAAGCGGGAGAAAGAAGAACGTGAGGAGAAGGGAATAGAAAGAGAGACAAAAAGGGGGAAGGGAAGTGAACCGATATTCAACGGAGAGTAGGCAAAATCTGATCTATCTATTCAATATCGAATTGGAGTAACTCTGTTGCTAGAACTTATGCGATTTGAATTGGACAGCACAGACTTTAGGTTGTGAACGCGAGAAAAAAAAAGTGAGAAAAAGAAGAACGAGAGAAGAAGAGAATAGAAAGAGAGAAGAAAGGGAAGGGGAGTGAGCCGATATTCAATGGAGAGTAGGTAAAATCTGATCTATCTATTCAATATCAATTGGAGTAACTCAAGAGAAAAGAATTCGAAAAGTTTCGATATCAAATTGGAATAACCCGAGAAATTATGCGAATTGAGTGGGATAAGACAAATTTTAGGTTGTGAATGTTGTAATCTTGAGAGGAAAGCTTAAAGCAAAAGTAAAGAGACAATATTGATGACCCAGTTCGTCACGGAGTTACTACGTCTGGGGGCGACCAAGCCAGGAGATTATACTAATAATGAACTGCTGTTAGAATCAATGTGAAATTGTAGAGTACATAATACAGGGAACGATACTATATATATAATACCTAACCCTAAGTCTTGTGGGCCTAAAGCCCACTGGATATATCTAATATTATATCCACACAATATAATAATATATTTACATATATTATAACACTCCCCCTTGGATATAATATGACAAGGAAGAATGCAAGTGTTACTTAGTGGAGTGTTACAAATGGCCTCGAGGATACAATCATCAGGATTGTTTAACATTTGTTACTCCCCCTGAAGATAACAACCTTCCAAGTCGACGCATCCCGATTCCATGTACGTACTTTTCAAAAGTCGAAGTGGGAAGGGATTTAGTGAACAAATCAGCTAGATTGTCACTTGAGCGTACTTGTTTTATCGTGATCTCACCACTCTTCTGGAGTTCGTGAGGATAAAAGAATTTTGGGGATATATGCTTCGTCAAGTTCCCTTTGACATAGTCGTTGCTCATTTGTGCAATACATGCAGCATTATCTTCGTAGATAATTGACGGGCTTAAGTCAACAGAAGGGATACCACACGAATCGTGAATGTGCTTTATAAGGGACTTTAACCACACACATTCTCGTGCAGTTTCGTATAGAGCTATGATCTCTGAGTGGTTTGATGATGTGGTCACCAAAGTTTGTTTGACAGATCTCCATGAAATGGATGTTCCACCACAGAGGAAAACATAACCCGTTTGCGATTTCACATTATGGGGATCAGATAGATAACCAGCATCAGCATAACCTATAAGCGTGTTGTTTTGGTTTCTTTGATAGAAAAGACCAAGATCTTGAGAACCTTGAAGATATCGTAAGATATGTTTCACACCATTCCAATGTCTCCTCGTAGGGGAGGCACTGAACCTTGCAAGTAGATTGACTGCAAAGGCAATATCGGGCCTAGTGCAGTTTGCAAGATAGAGCAGTGCACCAATTGCACTTAGATATGGAACTTCAGGTCCCAATAGCTCTTCGGTATCTTCTTTAGGTCTAAATGGGTCCTTTTCCAAATCAAGGGAACGGACAGCCATTGGAGTGCTTAAAGGATGAGATTTATCCATGTGGAATCTCTCCAACACTTTCTTTAGGTAAGCTGACTGGTGTATCAGTATTCCTTCAGGGAAATGCTCGATCTGCAGACCGAGACAGAACTTGGTTTTACCCAAAGTTTTCATTTCAAATTCATTTTTTAAGATTGAACTTGCTTCTTCAATCTCTTTCCTTGTTCCAATAATGTTTAGATCATCCACATACACCGAGATGATGCAAAAACCATTAAGGGATTTCTTAGTAAAGACACAAGGAAAAGCCTCGTTATTTACGTATTCCTTCTTCAGGAGGAATTCGCTTAGTCGATTATACCACATACGACCTGACTATTTTAAGTCATATAACGAGCGTTGCAACTTAATGCTGAACATACTACGATGTTCGTTATTCCTCATTTGGGGAATAGTTAATCCATCAGGGATTTTCATATAGATGTCAGAATCTAATGATCCGTATAAGTATGCGGTAACTACGTCCATTAGCTGCATTTCTAGGTTTAGTTTAACTGCCAGGGATATTAGGAAGCGGAATGTTATGGCATCCATAACAGGAGAGTAAGTTTGATCGAAATCGATACCGGGTCTCTGCGAAAACCCTTGAGCCACTAACCTCGCTTTGTATCTCACAATCTCATTGTTCTCATTTCGCTTTCGTACAAATACCCACTTGTATCCAACAGGGACTACATTTTTCGGGGTACGAACGATGGAACCGAAAACATTTCGTTTGTTTAGCGAGTATAGCTCTGCCTTTATTGCAGCTTCCTATTTCACCCAATCAGAGCGCTTCCGGCACTCGGATATAGTTTTGGGTTCAGGATCTAGATCATTATTAGAAATGGTGAAGGCAATTAAGGCTGCAAATGTGTTGTCGACAACAGTTGTATTTCTGTTATAAGTTTCTCCCGTGTTTACGAAGTTTGTTGAAACTTCAATGTTTACATCGACTAGATCCTCTTCATTTCCCAAAGGGTATCGGTCTGATGATTCCGTTTACTCAGAGTCATTGATTGCTTTTGCACGTGCATTTTGACTCTGATTTTCGTCTACAGGACGAATCTCTTCAGGAGATTTTAGGGGTGACATAGTGTGTTTGCTAGCTTTACACTTACGCGAATTCGGTTTGCTTATGTTAATGTTTCCTTTACGCTTCTGGTGCATGGGGGGATTAACATTTGTCTTCAAAGGGAGTTGAACCCTTTGAGGCGCATTTACCGCAGGTATATGCGACTTAGTCACTCCTTTATGATCAGTGAATGCATCTGGCAGGTTATTTGCTAGGTATTGCAAATTTATTATCTTCTGAACTTCAAGTTCAGATTGATTTGTGTGTGGGTCTAGGAACTGAAGATCTTTTGTGTTCCAAGTTATTTCACGGCATTTATTAATTGTGGTATTTTTCTCTCCCCCTAAGGCCGGAAATAGATCTTCATCGAATGTGCAGTCAGCGAAACGGGCTGTAAACTGATCCCCAGTTAAAGGCTCGAGGTATTTAAGTATTGTGGGAGATACAAAACCGATGTAAATACCGAGTTTCCTTTGTGGGCCCATAGATGTTCGCTTAGGTGGTGGTATTGGAACATACACTGCACAACCGAATGTACGCAGATGGGAAATGTTAGGTTCATTTCCACGCACGAGTTGAATAAGGGAATATTCATGATATACAGTTGGTCGGAATTGGATTAGTGATGATGCATGTAAGATTGCATGCCCCCAACATGAAATGGGTAAGTTCATTTTGTGTAGTAGTGGTCTAGCGATTAATTTAAGACGTTTAATCAATGATTCAGCTAGGCCATTTTGAGTATGAACATGAGGGACCGAATGCTCCACTTTGATTCCCAGTGCCATGCAAAAATCATCGAATGCCTTAGAGGTGAATTCACCGGCATTATCCATACGAATGGATTTAATAGGATGATCTGGGAATTGAGATCTCAACAGGATGATCTGTGCAATAAGCTTTGCAAAAGCAGTATTGCGAGTGGATAGCATGGTTACATTAGTCCACCGAGTGGATGCATCTATTAGGACCATAAAGTACTGAAATGGTCCAGATGCTGGGTGTATTGGTCCACAAATATCTCCTTGAATCCTTTCAAGGAATTTAGGAGATTCAGTTCTTACTTTACTACTAGAAGGACGAATTGTTAGTTTACCATTTATGCAAGCATCACATATGTATTCATTAACAGAAGGGATTCTGTTGTGTGTTATGTTATGGCCTGATGAATTACATAGAATCCGACGCATCATAGTTTGTCCTGGATGTCCTAACCGCTCATGCCATAGTTTGAAAGAGTTTGGATCATTAAATTTTAGATTAAGAGCTATATGGAGATTTGAGGGTCTGATGTATGTGTAATACAAGCCAGACGAGAAAGATGGAAGTTTTTCGACGATGTGTTTACGACAATTTAAATAGTGAGTCATCAACAGATATTCACTATTGTCCTCAGTATTTGTTTCAATGTGATAGCCATTCTGTCGAATATCTTTGAAACTGAGGAGGGTACGCTTTGATTGTGGATACAATAAAGCATTTTCGATTATCAGCTCGGTACCCATAGGTAGAATGATCGAGGCTCTTTCGGAGCCAACGATCTGTATGTCGTCGTCGGAAATAGTAGTGACACTTCCTTTCTTTTCGGTTGATGTTTGGAAAAATTGTCTATCTTTTAAGATAGTATGTGTAGTAGCACTATCTACTAAGCACAACACATTAATCTCCATAAGCACTTAAGTGTATATTTGGGTACGTTTAGATATGAGGATTGCTAAGGAGAGCCAAGATTACAGACGCTGATTGATCAGCCGCACAAGGGATCACTTAGGTCCTACTTTATCAAGAACGTATTAAATTATTTTTGTAGACAATAGTGATCGACAATTGGATTTGACTGTAAAAAATAAAGCATCGATAAGCATTCATAAATGGAATCCATAAAAGTATCATGCAACATAGTCAAGATAAAAGCCAGTCAAACATGCTGGTCCAACCAAGTAGCACATAGTATCAAATAGTCTAAAAGATAAAGCAAGTAATCAGCAAGTTGATGTCGATCACTCATTGTCTCCAAAGGCATCTATAGTCATTGTATCACCCACTAAGAGGTCATCCTTCTCCATATCAAAGCCTGCATCTGGCAGGTTGGTGTGGTGTGATTCACCTTTAGGAGCTTTTCCCTTTTTGTCTTTAAGCATGCGTTGATATAGCTCCACTAGATGTTTTGGAGTTTGACACTGGCGAGACCAATGGTCGTCGCATCCACACTTGTGACAGAGTTGCTTATTCTGTGCACTGAGCTCGGTGGTTTGTCTTGAGGTGCATTCTTTTCTGTTGCACTAGATTGTGCATTGTTGCGACCTCTACCTCTTCCCCTACCACGGCCTCGACTTCGGGTCGATCCGCGTCCCCCATTCACCTCATTTCCTTTCCCACGTGTACGGCCTCTAGAGTTCCTCCGAGTAGCATGTGCTTCAGGCACAGCTTGTGAGCCAACCGGTCTAGTATTGTGATTTTTCATCAACAATTGGTTGTGCTTTTCTGCAACTAGAAGTGCAGAAATGAGGTCGGAGTGTGTTTGATACTCTTTGGCCCTGTACTGCTGCTGGAGTACAAGATTACTAGCATGGAATGTGGAAAGAGTTTTCTCGATCAAGTGATCATCAGGGATCGGTTCACCGCACAGCTTGAGCTGTGAAAGTATGCGATGTAGGGCGGAGTTGTACTCCGTCACAGACTTGAAGTCTTGGAAACGAAGTGTTGTCCAAGCATGTCTGGCTTCGGGGAGGATCACATTTTGTTGTTGTTGGAATCGATCCTGGAGGGATTTCCACAACATTGATGGATCTTTTTCAGTGAGGTATTCATTCTTAAGATCTTTGTGAAGATGATGTCTTAAGAAAATTAGAGCTTGTGTCTTTTGGGCAGTAGTGGATTTCCACCCTTGAGTGGTGGTGTCGGATAAGTCTTTTGAAGCTAAGTGGATTTCAACGTCTAAAGCCCATGTCAAGTAATTGTGGTCATCTAGTGCCAGTTCATCAAATTCACGTTTGATGATGTTTGACATTTTTTGTTGCTACAAAGAAAGGAATTAATAAATTTAGAATTTATAATTGTTTTGTAACAAAAGGAATAGGGCTTAAGAAAAAATGCAATGACAATTTATTAAAAGGGGTGTATTTGATAAAGGATTGGGTGTATGACTTGTGAGACATTTATTAATGGGACTTTAACCCAAAAATAATTATTGGATAAGGCCTTTTAAAAAAATTGATGATTTGGGCTTTCATAATACCATTATGAATTTTTTATTAATGGGACAACAGGCCCAAAAATAATTGTTAGGATCCAAATTAATTAGGATCAACTAAAATAAAATGGCCCAAGAATATTTAATTAAATTTTTATTAAAAGGGGCAAAAACTGGCGGCCCATTCTGAATTAAAATAGGCAAAGGCCTAATTTCAGAATAAAGGGGCACAGGCCCAAGAATAAAATTCAGAATAAAGGGGCCCAAATTTAGGGAGGCCCATTGAGTACATATCCTAGTGAATCTAGGGTTTACGGATTTTCCTGAAAATGAACAAAGTCAAGGTTTCAGTATGTGGGATACGATTTGGCCGAGTCAAGTGCCAATTTTTTCGGCGTTGGGGCGAGAAAGACGCAACCATGGAGGTGGAGTCCTCCACGTCGTTACTGGCGTGCAGCAGTCGATGCTCGTTTGGCGCGGCCGTTGACGGCGTTACCGTTACCGTAGCGTCTCCGATGCCTTCGCGAGGAGCTGCCGTCGCTAGAATGCGCTGTTCGCCGATGAAGTTCGGTGAGGCATTGCCGTCGCGCGGAACAGGGACGCCGACGTGCCGCGCTGGTGTTCGATGTTTCGCGAGGCAGTGAATCGCCGCAGCCATTCCGGCATCATACCGTCGCAGCGCAAGGGCCGCGTATCGCCGTCGCCGTGTGCCGGGATGCACAGCGCCGTATCCGACGTGGCTGTTACCGCCATCATAGCGCAGCCGATCGCGCCGTCGAGGTGTCGCCATCGACGTTCGTATCAGAACGGGGTGCCATCACGGCTCAGGGCCGGAGGCGCCGTCGCCGTCGTTCGCTGTCAAGGCCACTTCAGGGGCCGACTGCGTGGCGGACACAGGTAGGGCTCAATTTTGTGTTGGATTTTCGATTGGAATAAACTGTGAAGTTTTCCAGTTTTTTGGAAATTGATTTTCGGGTTTTCGACTGAAAAACAAATTTGGTTTTCATCGATTCAATTGAGATTCTGGAAAACAATTATTGGAGAAAGATTTTCGAAAAACGAATTGATTTTCGCAAAAAGATTTTGGTTCCAGAAAATGATGGGTTTCGAAAGAGTAATATCGATTTGCGATGGAAAACGTTTTGGTTTCGAAAACAATTGGTTTCTGATAAATCTCTGTATCAGAATTTTGGAAAACAAAATTGCAAAACAGGGTTTTGATAAAAAAATCAGGACATAGTCTGATGCCCTGGGTTTTCGATGAAAAAAAAAGGGGGGTTTCGAAATATTGCAGAAGAGTTTCGAAAAAGATTTTTGTATTTCGATCGATGGACGATCGATTCTGGAAACAGGTTTTGTTATGCAGTGTTTTATACAATCGGATCATGTATCGCATACAAGGTATGACATAATAAAAAACCAGGACAAATCACATATCACAGTATACACGTAATCCACATAACATATGATCGGGAATATGGCATACGAGCAGAGACATGGAGATCATATAAACAGATCATGAGAAAAAAAATTGCATACATAATCTGCAGGATTCATAAATATGATCAATTTCAGGAATATAACGAAAATACTCACATTAATCGCTAAATCCAAATATTATAAATTGATGGTCGAGATTGAATCCAATCCGAAAAACTGCTGGAGCAATCCTCTCGTAAATCCTTAACGCTCGTAGAGACTCGTGCTGATAACGTGTTGTAATCTTGAGAGGAAAGCGTAAAGCAAAAGTAAAGAGACAATATTGATGACCCAGTTCGTCACGGAGTGACTACGTCTGGGGGCGACCAAGCCAGGAGATTATACTAATAATGAACTGCCGTTACAATCAATGTGAAATTGTAGAATACATAATACAGGGAACTATACTATATATATAATATCTAACCCTAAGTCTTGTGGGCCTAAAGCCCACTGGATATATCTAATATTATATCCACACAATATAATAATATATTTACATATATTATAACAGTGAACGTGAGAAAAAGATATGGATAGAAAGAAGAACGAGAGAAGAAGAAAGTAGGAAGAGAGAAAAAATAGGGAAGTAGGTATGCTTTAAAAAAATCATCATTTTAAAAAAAATTAAAAAATTAATAGATATAGATGCATATATCCTGTAAGTTACGCAAATAATATTTACTCAATAACTAAAATAGAAAATGGCACACATTTTTTCTCGACACCCAAACTTGGGATTTATCCGCCCAAATTCGATCGATCTAAAAAGCCTATTTGTAAGCTCATCAAATGTCATAATTATTGTAAGGCCCATTTACTTTTTTGAAGGCCCATTTAAAATTTATCGAAGGTGTAATGCTATTGAAGCAACACAAAAATTAATCTCTTTTCGATTTCACTCAATACGTACAAGAAAATTTGAAAGGAAAATTTAAAAAAAAAAAAAAAAAATCTCTTTTTCAATACTTGCATACCATGTCATTTTACGACCTCCTTTTATCTTTGGCTTGTCCATTTTAAATTAGAGCAGGTCTCTTGTGAACTCAAGTTCACGTAAATCGTATCACTGATATGTGTAATCACTATCATTGTTATTTATATATACTATCACTGTTATAAAAATATACTTGATTTTTTAACAGTGCTAGTGTATATGTATAACAATGATAACATATACACATGACAGTGATAATTGAAAACCCGGGTTCACCGCTCATACAAGTTTTTGTCTTTAAATTAAAATAATTTCTGAGTACAATATAAAATAATTTCAATTTATCTAAGTGTCGGAATTTTTAAATTGTGTAGAATTAATTTCCTTCTATGATTTTATTGCCATGAAGGCTTAATATATTTAACAATGTTTTCTTAAGCACTGATCATCATGTTACAAGATATATTTCTTGAAGTTAAAGGTGAAGAGCATGGTTGGCTATATGTGCCTCTCATCCTATTTATATATTCTTCTACACAAGATTATGAAGTTATTCATCTCTTTCTTTGCTTTTACATGCATTCAAAGCCTCTATCAACATATTGCTTGTAAGCCTCACATTTCTTTACCTAAACTAACAAAAAAAAAAAAAACTCTCCTTAACCAACTGATGTCCTCTCCCAACTCTACCATCTCCCAAATCATATAAAACCCCAAGACATGTCTCATTTCATTACATCCTAAATTCATCAAAAATCCTTAACCATTTTCTAGGCGGAGACGTTTGATTTTAGCCCGTTAGCGATGGGAAGACGAGACGTCCTTCGCTGGAGCATTTGTTTCCTTTTCGTGCTGCTTCTGGGACGCGTTGAAGCCGATGTGAAAACATACCAATTTGATGTTAGTAGCAATGCAAATTTCTATAGCACATTCCATAGAAAATGAAATTTGTTTAATCTTTTTGATCTAATTGCATGATTACCAGGTCCAAGTGAAGAATGTGAGCAGATTGTGCCACTCAAAGCCAATAGTGACAGTGAATGGCATGTTTCCAGGGCCAACAATCTACGTCCGCGAAGGCGATCGCCTCCGCGTCAACGTCACGAATCATGCACAGTACAACATGTCCATCCACTGGTAAAAGACTTGCCAATGAGACATAATATTTGTCCTAACTAAAGACCGGGCCAGGCTGAAATTGCTGTGATCACCTGTAGTGCCTAACATGCTATTTCTTGATGTTTGCAGGCATGGACTGAAGCAGTATCGGAACGGGTGGGCAGACGGGCCGGCCTACATTACGCAGTGTCCGGTTCAGACCGGGAAAACTTACACCTATGATATTAATGTAACAGAACAAAGAGGAACACTTTGGTGGCATGCCCATATTTTTTGGCTAAGGGCAACTGTTTATGGTGCTATTGTCATATTGCCTAAACAAGGGACTCCCTACCCTTTCCCAAAGCCTGATTTTGAGTATAACTTAGTGTTAGGTAATGAAAGTTTCACAAGAAAAAGTTAAAAAATTTCTCACATTGATCAGATTGTGTATATAATGATCTTTTTTGGCAAAATAGGAGAGTGGTGGAATGATGATGTTGAAGAAGTTGTTAAACAAGGAAACCAACTTGGGCTGCCTCCTAAGATGTCTGATGCACATACAATCAATGGCAAGCCAGGGCCACTCTTCCCGTGTTCCGAAAAACGTACCGTTTTTTACCCTTAAGCTTGAACACCAGTGCGTTCGACTCGATTCTAACATACACGATCCTCGTGCAGATACGTACGCGATTGAAGTCGAGCAAGGAAAGACGTACATGCTGCGCATCGTCAACGCAGCGCTGAATGACGAGCTTTTCTTCGCCATCTCGGACCACAACATGACCGTGGTCGAGATTGATGCCGTGTACACGAAGCCCTTCTCGACCAACGCGATCCTGGTCGCCCCGGGCCAGACAACAAACGTGCTCGTACGAGCAAACCGACCTCCCGGTAGATACTTCATGGCGGCAAGGCCTTTCATGGATGCACCAATCTCTATAGACAACAAAACTGCAACAGCCATACTACAATACAAAGGCATTCCCAATACAATAATCCCAACCCTGCCCCAACTGCCTTCTCCAAACAACACCTTATTTGCTCTCAGCTACAATGCAAAGCTCAAAAGCCTAAACACCCCCAGTTTCCCAGCAAACGTCCCGCTTAAAGTTGATCGTCGTCTCTTCTACACGATAGGCCTCGGGATGAACCCCTGCTCGTCTTGTCCGAATGGGACGAGACTCACAGCATCCTTAAACAACATCACATTCGTGATGCCCCAAATTGGGCTACTGCAGGCTCATCACTCCTCCCTTAAAGGAGTGTTCACCACTGACTTCCCTGATCGCCCTCCCACTCCTTTCAACTACACGGGGGCGCCACTCACGGCAAATCTTCGCACGACGCTAAGTAAAGCGCCGAGGCTAAGCAAGATAGCATTCAACTCAACAGTAGAGTTAGTACTACAGGACACTAACCTCCTAGCCGTGGAGTCTCATCCGTTCCACCTCCACGGCTACAATTTCTTCGTGGTGGGAACCGGGGTGGGCAACTTCGACCCGAGGAAGGACGCGGCTAAGTTCAACCTAGTGGACCCACCTGAAAGGAACACAGTTGGAGTTCCTACTGGTGGATGGACAGCTATAAGATTCAGAGCTGATAATCCAGGTTCTTTGTCCTACCTTTTTAACTATGTTTTTCTTTAAACATTTCACTTATGCTAAACATTTGTTTGTAAATGTAGGTGTGTGGTTTATGCACTGCCATTTGGAGCTTCACACGGGGTGGGGCTTAAAGATGGCGTTCGTAGTCGAGGACGGACCGGATGCTGATCATTCGGTCCTGCCTCCACCTAAGGATCTTCCACCATGTTAACTAAGAATTGTGATTGAGTGGAAAATTTGTTCATTCTTGGTTTTCTGATTCTTGTAAAGCCAAATGCAGTGTAACAAGAACACAAATACATAAAATTTAAACAGAATTGTTTCCTATGCTTGTTTGTTTCAGCCTTGAATTCATCATTTCCCATGCTAAAAGAATGAAATATCACTCTACAGATCCCATATATGGAAAATGCACACAATTCTTATATATCACAAAGGTCAGAAATAGTAATGAAAACTATTTTGAACAACATTTCCAATTCAGAATATAATTGCAATGAGGCATACCAACAGGAACACAATGACTATGAGCGCAATCCAATAAGCCCAAGTCTTCCTCTTCTTCATCTGCTTAGCTCGATCGAGCTCCTTCGTCCCGCCTTTGATATAGCCACCGGCGTTCACCACATTCTCCTCAATGTTATTCATTTTCTCCCCTTGATCCTCAACCATCACAGCCATATCAAGAAACACTTGATGCAGCTCAACCAAGCTTCTCCTTATCTCCTTCACGGCCTCGTTTCTTTGTCGATTTTCCTCCACGAATTCGCCCTTCCCGTCGATCATCCCGCCTTCTGATATCATCTTCTCAACCGTTTCATCGCTCGGCTGTTCGCCGGTGGCATCGTGATACCTCCTCTTAAGGCCTTCTTTATACTCAGCAACAATTTTCTCTCTCAAGAACTGAAAGTCATTCATCATTTCTTTAAGTTTAACTCTTAGCCCATTGGTGACCCCCATTCTTGTGCGATCAATGTGGGTTCCTTCTCTGTATTCAGCCCGATTGGAGATGTTCGATTTGTCGAGCAATTCCAATCGCGTTTTGATGATTTTGGCCTTCCTAAGAACCATGACTGTGTCAGAGTTGATCTGATCCCTTAGCCCTCGGAGGATTTTCGAACTCTGAGCAGATTTTGACTCTTCATTGAGGTTTTGAAGATCAAGAAGAAGATTGGTGATCTCTTCCATCTCTGCTTTGATTGTTCCCACTTCTTCGAAGAATTTTGAGAGGTTTCTTTCCTCTGAGGGGTCAAGTTGCCCCATCTCAATATCCGGCCCTGTTTCGAGATCCTTCTTCGCCTGCTTCTTGAGATCGACATAACTTAGAAACGATTTCGTCAATAGGTCATTCATCTTCGCTTCGATTCTGGAAATCCCACAAAAGAAAAGGAGAAACAACGCTTCAGACTTCAAAAAGAAAAGGAAAAAAAAAGATTAATCGATCACACGAATTAGACAATGAGCAAACGCAAAGGAAATAGGATCATACCGCAGAGATAAAACTGGAAATATTTTATCGAATTCGTCTTTAAGGGCTCAAAAAATCTTCTTTTTTCTTGGACCCAATATATTCAAGAAGCAGCCTGTAACAACACAAGGATTAATTTCAATCAACATATAAATTGTCAAAATTCAATCTGTAAATGATAACAGAATTTAAAAGAATGAACGTAAAATAGGAAGTAGGAGAAGAACCTTGAAGAAAACGGAGAGAAATCAGAGAGAGAGAGAGAATTGGAAGATCGGAGAAGAGAGAGAGAGTGCGATCCGTTGGAGAATTTTCAAATTTAAATGGGCCGGGGCTTAAGGAAGGGGAGGGCACTATTTTATAGCCGTTACGTTGCTGGAAAGTACCCTTCAACCCCTGTATCTGATTGTCCATTATTAATTCCCTTTCTCTTTCCAAAATTAAAAAAAAGGAAACGTTATTGCTTTTTTTCTTTTAAAAAAAAAACGTGTTTATTTTTTTAGCATCTGGATTAGGGAAAAATTAATGTCAACCGTTGAGAAAAAAGAAAAAGGAACTTAGACATCGCAAATGACGCCACATGTTATTATTAGGAAATAGTGATTTTTGTTTTTGAATAGGATTAAGATTACGAAATTTAAAATTAGATTTACTTCGAAAAGTTTAAAAATTTATTACACTAAAAATTTTAAAAATAAATATCCATCATACTATTTATCAAGATTACAAAATTCTTTAAATTTCAAATTTTTACTTTAGAAATCACTTAATTTTTAAAGTATAAAATATTATTGAAACGTGAAAAAAATAAACATAAAAGTATTCATCTTGTGGAGGTAATCAAAATTTTAAAATTCTATTAATTCTCTCTACTTTATTAGCAATACACTCACGTTATCTACATTCAAATTCAAAGTTTGAAATTTCCCCAACCAATATAGAGAAACTTTTTATAACTCTTCAATTTCAAACAGAGGGTTTATTTTCATCATTTTACACTTAAAAAAATGAAATTAATTACTATGACAAAAATCCTCTTTTATTAAATACCATTATTCTGTATCAAAATCACAGTTTTCTACCAATAATAAATGATGCAACAAATTACAAGAAAACTGATAGATGACTTGAATCTCTCCCCTCGTATGAATTCTTCAACTATATAGTGACCTCATCTCTCATTTCCCCTCTCTTTTCACTTGCCTTTCTTACCCTTGCCAGCATTTTTCATCCCTTTACCTTTCTGCTGCTGCTTCCCTTTACTTCCTCCCTTTCCAGATTTGCCTGTTCCCGTCTTCCTTGCATCCTTCTTCATACGTCGATCAACAAGAACTTTACCCTTACCCGGTCTAACTTGAACACCTTTCTTCGCAACCACATATTCCCTCTCCGTTTTCTTTGTTGCTGTTGCCTTCTTATAAAGCTGCTCTATCATTTTACTCTTAGAACGGTCTGAAATCTCCGTCTGGTCTGAGATGCTATTCGCCTTTTTCCTAGCCTTCTCTAGCTTCTTATGGGCTGCCCGTTTCTTACGGGCTTTAGCTTCTGCAACCTTCTTAGCTGGCCTAGCATTGATTTCTTTAAACTGCGCTCTCATTGCAGCTACCTCTTCTTTGGTCACGGGTTTGATAGGCACATAATGCTTCTTTTCCTCGTCCACAAACCACTTGGGCAGCCCATCATCATGAAACATATACTTGTTGTAAGCATCATCTATCATATCTTCTCTTTGCTTTTTTGTTAGCATCTTTTTAGCACATGCCAATATTTCTGCTTTTGTTTCAACGTCGTCATCTTCTGACTCATCAGATGAGGAATCGCTTGAATCAGAAGCTGGAGCTGGAACAACTTCAAAGTCATCATCTATTTTCTTTGCCTTCTGACGAACAGGTTGCTCAAGAGAAACTTCCGATTTCTTCTCTGAAACTCTAGGCTGTTTCTTCATGGGCAAATCCATCTGCATATCATCATCACTATCATCCTTCTCTAATTTATCGTGTTCATCTGCTGCATCCATGAAGACATCTTGACTAAACCATTGAGCTGCAATTTCTTCCTGAGTTGGTTCATTTTCTGCCAGTGGTACCATGAGAGGATTTGCTTCATTCTCAACCTTATCATTGTCTGAGTCTTGGTCAGAATATAAGGTAGTATCCTGAAGAGTCAATAAATGAACAGTATATATGAGCGTAGCTAAAATAAGTTGAAAAGGAAAGGAAAATTACACAGAATTTTATTGTTAGCCATTTAATGTCATCCAAAGTGCAAAACAACAAAGATTCATCACAATCTATGTTTGACAAGTCTGTAGACTGTAGGTTACAAGATATCAGATATGGGATGTGGTTTGGGGAATTAGTGGGTCATGCAAATACCTCCATAAGATCATCATCATTTGCATGAGCTTCCTTAGCTCGCTTTCTCTGTTTTGAACTTCCATCTTTTTTAGTCACGAAATGTTCATATGCTTGATCAAGTAATTCTTCCACTCGTTCACCATACCTGAAAGCAGAAATGATCATCATACTGTTCGATCTTACTCAATAGTAAGTTAAGAAGGCAAATTACCGTTTTCTTTCTTCCTCAGAATCTAAATCACTATCTGTGTTCTCCCCATCATCATCATGGCTTTCTTCGCTGTCACTACCTCCAATTTCACCAGCATCATCATCATATTCATTATTATCAACAACTACAAGATCTTTCTTGTCCTGATTGATAAATCAGAATAAAAATCAAAATGGTTTATAGATTCAAGCAACAGGAACACTTCAAATTGTGTTTACTAAGCATTGATTGGAAAAATGAAACATTAAAGCCATCGTAAGCTTAAAAATCAAAATGGTTCAAGATTTAAATCGTGGGAACTCTTTAAAATATGTTCACTAAATTTGATAGGGATCACCATTCAAGCCATTGCTTGATATAGCACAAAGAAATGTGATGGTCTAATAAGTTAAATAATCTCAGTTCAAATCAACAATTCGTCAAAAGGAAGATAACAAATTTGGGCATATATACAGTATGTTGCTAGTCAGGAAACAAAAATATATACATGTCTCGTTTACTATATCGGGAGGGAGAGAGGTTAACTAGTTCAATTCATTAATTAATAAGCTAAAATAATATTTCTGAAATACGAAATGAAGTAACTAAATTATGTACCTTAATGGAAGATAGAGAAAACAACTCCATATCTGTGTAACCATCCTCAATAGCATCCATTTGCTTCCCTAAAGCTTTCCGAGCTTTATCCTGAAAACAGAAGGACGAATGAACATTAAGCAAAAGCTACATGAATTGTGATAAGGTAAAACAAGGATCGGGAGAGTTAATGTAAAATAGTGATATGTTAATACCTTATCACGTTAGTAATGCAACATCACACAAGCATACATCTCTAGATTTAGATCTTATAGTGCTCAACCACTATAAAATGTAATATATCGATTCACAACTAGACTCATACTAAGACATATAATAAAACATTGATCACCTAGCAATAGACGTACTAGAATGCCTTTCTTCTCTCTTTTTTTTCATACATCAATATCAGAACTAATATCCAGTGTCGGCAGACTATTCTATATATCAAGAAGAGAACAAAAATGAGAGAATTCTTAACCACCTTGGCTTGTCTTTTATTTGTAATTTTCTTTGCCCTTTTCTTCTTCCGCTCCATGGCATTTGTTAGCTCCTCCATTTCGTTAAGTATTTTTTCATCTTCATCTTCTTTGGTTTCAGGTTCAACAGTACTAGCTGCAGAAGTAGGCTTCTCAGCAGGAGAAAGAGCCTTCCTCATTTGAATACGCCACCTGAAAAGACAAGGCATACCATTCATGTCAGAAAATTTCTGGATAAACATAATTATAACATTAATTTATGAAGTTTCACCGACAAAGGCTTACTTTAAAAGATGTTTGAAGTCTTGCTTTCCTAGAACACGTAGATCGTCACATAGAGCTTTAACCTGTCGAATTATATTACCCAATCAAACAAATATATTCTTCAGAAAACAAAAAAAGAACTGTCATATTTGGCACACATACCTCTTCCGTTGTTAGAATATGATCCTTCATAGGCAAAGATGCAGCATCATCGAATGTTATGGAAGTAACAGAACCAAGGATGTCTAGAGGGGCATCAGACCAAATAAACTCTGATGCAGAGCTTAACTTTCTCAAAGTTGTGTCTCCATCCTCATACCTACAGATTAGAGAGTATATGGTGTTAACTATTGATAATAACCACACAGCTCAATGCTTATTATATAATAAATGAGAGGAACAACTTTTTGCCTGATCATAAGGAAAAATACTTGATTTAACAGCAAGCAATGAAATACATGTTTACCCATCACGATGTCGCTTCTGTTTGGCTGGTCTCAGTACATCCACAATCTGTTAAATCAATTGGATACAGCTGAGTACACAAAAATAAACAATAAAGGGAATCTGAATAGCAGTTCAAGCATTTACCTTTGGAGGCTCCTTTCCTCCTTGAAATAAATGCTTAAAATCAAGAAGACGGGGATCAATCTTTGCAGGGGCTTTATACTTAAAACCTACAATATATATTTCAGCTGACGCCGATCTACTTGCTTGTGGCTTGTCTACTTCCACCTTTTCAAAAAGCTGCAAAGCACATTCCCAGCTTAGAGAATGTTATTCGTCAAAAAGGGAACTTGCTATAGGGAAAGAGATTCTACCTGTCTAAGACAATAAAGTACAGCGGTATAATCTTGGGACCTGAATACCTATAAAAAAAACAGAGGCAGGGACAAAATAATCAAATTTCTCCATCTTATTCCAGTTATGATTTCTGGAGCAGATTATGCAAGACCAAACACACCAAGCATAATGCAGGAACGCAATCCAGCAGCACAGCGATGCATTAAAGTGTGTCGGTAAGCATGATTGTACCAAACGCATGTACAACTAATCAATCACAAACAAGAAATGCTTCATGTTTCAAGACAAAAACATAGAACTGACATGCAAGTAAAATGTCCCTAATGAGCAAGTGTATCCTTGACTCACACTCATAAGAAAACTCTATTTAACTGATAGTAGTTATACAAATATGCATCATCAATACAAGGC
The DNA here is from genome assembly GCA_026898435.1 of Prunella vulgaris. Classification (NCBI taxonomy): domain Eukaryota; kingdom Viridiplantae; phylum Streptophyta; class Magnoliopsida; order Lamiales; family Lamiaceae; genus Prunella; species Prunella vulgaris. The sequence continues at coordinate 42,170 of JAPKLY010000014.1, read as the reverse complement.
AGAGAACAATATTACAACACATTGCCTAGTAAAAAATTTGTCGACCATTTGGAAACGAAAGTTGCAGTTTAGGATTGGGCAAGCTCAGATGAGTGCAAAAGAATAAATTGAAAACCACCAAAACTATCACGAATAGCAAATGTCTCTGGCATTTATAGTTGTCACAAGCTTCAATTGAAAAAATAAATTCCATCCAATACGAAACTTAGGAATTAAAGAAACAACAGTTTGTAACTCCTGCAACATACAAACACATGTATTATTCATACCTTGGTAATAAAAGTTCCTTTAGGAGCCAATAACTCAGTAGCAAGCTTCACCGAATCAATAACCAACGCATTCTGGTTCGTCGCCTCCTTCGCCCACGCGCCACCAACGTTCGGCGACCCATCATGCAACACCAAGTCAAACGCTGGAACTCCATTCTCCGCCATTACCCGCTTAACAGCGGCTCTGCATCTGGGATCAGTAATATCCTCCTGCAAAGATAAGGCGCCCCGAATGGGTCGAATAGGATCTAAGTCGACGCCGAGAACGAGGCTTCCGACGGGCACCCGCTCGACGCAGACCTGCATCCATCCTCCAGGCGCAGCGCAGAGATCGAGCACGGAGCGTACCGAGCGAAGGAAGCTAAATTTGGAGTCGAGTTGAACTAGTTTCCAAGCAGCTCTCGATCTGTAGCCGTGTTCTTTGGCTAAGTGGTAGTATTTATCCAAACGATGCTTTCCCTTTACCTTCCCCATTGAAGGTCGCTGTGCACGTCTAGGGTTTGCAGCGATTTGAGGTGTTTGTGCAGGGGTTTGGGGAAGATTGCAGAGGTAGTTATTAGGGTTTAAGACATGTCTGGCGGCAATACAAACAAATCATAAATTTTAATGGGCTAAATAAGTCCCGACTTGGCCCAATCCCAGCCGGCCCAAACCTCCTTTTCTTTTTTCTTTTCTTTTTTTACTTGGATGAAAACAATATACTTCCCCCCAAACTACTTTTATAGTAGTCCAGACTATGCGAATTAACAAAAAAAATTAAATATATGAGTGTAAAATTAAATAATAAAATAAAAAAATGTGTATTTTATTGACTTTTGTTAATGAAAAATATTTTTTTATAGGTGTGTGAAAGAAGAGTTGGGACGTCCAAATAAGGAAAGTGTGAAAGTAGTTTTGGGACGGATGAAGTATTTACTATTTATAGTGATATAAATAACTTTTTTCTATAAAATAGTACGTATACTCCCTCCGTCCCACTATAAGTTGCTTCATTTTCGTCTGTCCCACTATATGTTGCTCATTTATTTTTTTACCTTTTTAAAAAATTATTATTCATTTCTTTATTATTATTTTCAATACTTTTTACATTATTCTCATTACTTTTTCACTTTTCTCAATCAAATTACATATACTATATCAATATTTTTATACACTTTTTATTATTAGTGACAAAAAATTATGAGCAACTTGGAGTATATTTTATAAACTTCTTCTTTGCACGAAACAAATAATTTTTTGTGTATGATTTGACAGGAGTAGGAATGAGAAATAAAATATTTATAATATTAAATCGGTTGATTGGTAGGTAAAAATGGCTACATAGATGGTAATTTCATAAAAGTAAAAATACTCCATTCATCCAATTATAATTTTAAAAAAATGAAGATGGGCATGGTGGTACTCGTGGACTTATTGTCTTTATAAATGTATTTTAAATAACGTGACAATTTTCACTTTTTAATTAATTTAATTTGATGAAATAAGAGACGGTTTTTTTTTTTATTAAAATCAGATTTTATATTTGTAGATTGAAGTTATAGTCTCAAACATTAACATATGCAATTATCTTAATTGCAAGTTGTTTATTATTAAATTTAGATTATATCAACTTCACGTACAGTTGTCTCTCATTTTTTACTAAAATAAAAAAGAGATAAAATTATAGGACGAAAAAAATAATTTTCCATAATTTTTATCATATTAGTTTAGATGCATTGTTTTTTATTATTAAATTCATATCTCGTCGATCTTCGCATGCCTTGTCTCTCATTTCTACCAATTTCCAAAAGCAAGTGTCTCTATCAAGTTTATTTGCATTTCATAAATATTCTTACTGAAACCATATAGCCTATAGACTTGCACAAAAATCTCACTTTACTCTTTGCTTCCTCATAAATATAAGTTGTGTACAATTATTTACTCATTTTGTTTCATAGATGTCCCTCAAAAAGAAAAAAAGCAATAAGCATTGTAGAAGTTTATGGCATTATATGACTTAGAGATATGAATATTTTTTTTTAGGAACACAATGCACTCATTTGTTACTAGTCAAGCTAGTTGCTAATTTCATCAGATAATTTGATGAATACAAAGGAGCTGTTATTTGCGGTTGGTCTACATTTTTCAGAATTTTGCACTTGAATATGTGTTTTTGTATGTGTGGTTTGGGAAAATATGAAATAAACTATTCCATAGTTGTGTTTGCTGATGAACATGCAGCTCTTATGTTTATTTGCTGGCTAAAATCACTTAAATCTCTGATGAAATCTTGAAGGTATGTTTGCAAGTTGCAACTAAATCAAGAGCATCTAATCATGTCTAAATGGGAAAATATGCCAAACTGTGCAATCTTAATTATCAGATCCTTGTTGGGTAAGCAGAGAGGCGGGATGATGGTGCTCGTAAGGATAAGGGCGCAATATATCGTAGTTATTGGATGCCCTGATCATCCATGGACTTGCCAACAATTCTTCAAGATTGGCTCCAGAAGATGCAGAGCTTTTCAGGTATCTCTCATACCACAAAATCAGAAAATTACCTCACAGAAAAATGAATCAAAGCCATTGCATTTCATAGGTTATGTGTGGTTCATGGTTTTTGTAGTTGAATTTCAACTTGTTTGTACCAAAAACATGTTTCACATATAAAGGTCTGTATATCCCAATACACAGCACTTAGTGTATAATTTTTCACATTGCAAATAGATATTTGCAACATGCCTATTGCTGTGGAATTTCAGCAATTAGCATATAAAGTGTGGACATTAATCTCAGGAAAAAGGTCTCTGACATTTGGGAATAAAATTGATTTGGATGTTAATGATTCATTATAATATTTTTGGTATAAGATAATGTTCAATTGATTGTTATTGGAGCTTCAACTTTGGCACAAACTTATCACCTAAAGTTGATGTTGTTTCCTTTAGTTAGGCTGCAAATCCGCGGAAGAGCAGATATCAACTTGGAGCTTCCTGCTTCGCCTAGTTCGTCACAGAATGCTCCTCAAGAACATAGTGTATGGAGACGGATGTGATCTTAGCTCATGCTGAGCATCCCACTCCAAAATCTAATCTCAAGCAGATTTCTTCGGACTCTTTTGGTCAAGTTACAAATATCTAAACTTAACTGAGAGCTCTCTTGATTAAAAAAGGAGCATTTTCCAGATATGTTTTCAAGAATAGAATCAGTAGCTTAAAGCCTAATCCAAGAAAGATACTTGGTTATAAATCATGTTGTTGGAATGGAGCCATAAGGAGGTTGCTTTCACAATTTTGGATTAAAAAATGGCTGCATTTTGGAGAAAAAAATCTTGAAGCTATATCAGTTTCCCAGCATTGCAGCCATGGTCTAAATGGGAAAGGCTCTAAAAGAGAGGTAAAACTTCACTGTGTGGAACACCAAGACTTGCCAAAAATCGAGCTTGATTTTTGTATGTATTCTCCAATTTACTCTTTCACCATGTAGCAACTATTGCATTTCCAGATATGCTGTGTTTGTTTGAGTGTGCATCTATTTGCAACAACCCAAGTTGCTACCATACTATTATTATCGCTACTTTTCCAACAAGCATCGTTTTGTTTTTGGACTTCTCCAAAAGGTTTTTTACCTGTTGTCCACAGATAAATTCAACCCCATTCCCACATATGTCGGCTTCGACAACCACTCAAGTTAAAATTTCTTATTCATACATAAATATTGGATTTTTCTATATTACAATCTCTACGTCTCATATAACCTGTAAAAGATGAAAAACTATTTGCAGAAAAACCTTGGATGGAATATGAACAGATGAAAGATTATCTAAATAAGCATTCGTCGACTATACCTCAATTTTCGTAAATAAATTGATTCAAATTACTCGAAAGAAATCATATTCCAATGGAAACACCCAAGAGAATCAAAAGATAAATCAACAAAAGTTCAAGTAGTAAGATTGGATGTAATTAATAAGTACAACACTATGCGACTAGACCAATTACCATTTCGTTTGACAAATTTTAAATTTTATAATTGAACTACACCATCTATTGTAAAGTCAGTTTGGCAAATAACATTTCTACAAACTTACATTACTTGACAGTTAACCAACATTTCAATCATTATAAGACAATTCACTGAGACAACAATTCTTTACCTAGTAATCTAAACATATACAAGACACAGAAATTTTTGCAGTATACCCAAAAACTAAAACAACATTGAATGATTAGGTTCCACCAAAAAATGCGACTAAGAACATCGCATGATTAGGTTCCACAAGAAAAAGAGACTACCCTACTCGGATCGGGCACTCAGACCCATTTTCGTGCTGAGCATGAAACATTACACATCTAATTCGGGGAAGCAGAAAACAAATCATAGCCTAGAGAAGCAATATAACGATACTAAAAAGCATGGAGCTAAATAAACTTCATGAACATATAATGCTCTAATAAAAAATATTTTGTAAAAGGAGATGTCAATCATTAATATCTTTCAAGCATAGGCAAAAAGAAACAGATATCTAAATAAACAAAATCCATTTTGAATCCCTCTCCAATATGCAGATATCATGAAATACAACACCTAGGTGTTAGTGGCCCTGGTGTATATCTGCTGGCTCGAATGCGCCGAGACCATTCTGATAAGGCCTCTAGCCATCAACTCCCTGATGGCCTTCCTTGCAAGTGATCCATTTATCTACAGTAAAGTATGTAACATATAATCAGTAATGAGATGAAATTGCTTGCACAATTATCACAACAAACATGAGCCAAAAACAGTGCCACAAACCAGAAAATAACCAAAACCTAAATGTAGGAATGCTATAAATTCCCAGCAAAGTAGGAATAAGGTAAATTCTTTTTATTAATTTTCACACTATCATATAGGGTTTAGATTTAACTAAAAAGTTCAGTAAACTGACAAAAAGTGACACTGCAATCAGAGGAATTTGAAGTTTAACCAGCGCCTCAACTGAGGTTCTTTTGCTGATCTTGAAAAAACAGTATATGACAATTATTGAATTAGCATTATAGATAACCATAATCAATAACTTTTCGTCAATAATACCGTCGAGCACAATATCTGACAAGAACATACGTGAATCATAAAAATAAACCCCCAAGAAGACAATGTGCACATGCTAATAACAACTAACATTAAATTTCTGCGTTAACGAATAAAAATATACAAATACAATTAATCAAACATTGTTATCAGATATGCGTATCAATGAGAGAAATTACCCGAAGCCTATCGGAGAGGATGGAAGGAGTGATGAGCTTGTACTTGGGTGCCTCCACGAGCAACTTGTCGTAGGTTGCCTTATCGAATAACACGTTGTTGTTCACCTTCTCCTTTTGCTTCCCCTTGCTCCACTTCTGTAATTATTACAATACCGAAAACTAAATTAGATTTCCAATCTAGACTAGAACAATAAATAGCACAAAAATGAAATCATAGATGCGCATTATGCAATCACCTTCTTCTTTTGTTTCCCACCACCGGATTTCGCCGGCTTGGATGACGGCGGGGGAGCCTTATCCTTCTTCGGTGCCTGCAAAGACAATCACAAACCAAAATTAACAATCGATTAAAGGCGGTCGTGCGTGAATGAGTGAAATCGAGGCCAAGAGCAGCGGAGCACCATTGGAGATGAAGAAGTGTGTGTGCAAGACGGCGGACGAGATTTGGTGAAGAGGACGAGATCAAAGAGACGATTTGGTTTTGTAACAACTAACTAGGGTTTGCTACACCTTAAAAGGCGTGGTATGCCTGCAATTGGGCCTAGGGTTTCATTGGGCCGGGCCCATATTATTTGAACTCGCATCAAATAGTAGTACACACGAGATAAGTACACCACTATAAATTTGTACACCCATTAATCTCAACAAAACATTACACGTTCAATCCATGAAATTTAATTACATTTTCCATAAACAAGGTATTTAATAAAAATTATTATATTAGAAAAATAAATAAAATAAGAAAAAAATTAAAATATTGTAAGTCTTAAATTTTTATTGTGAGTATAAAATAAAATAGGTGCACAACCCAAAAAAAAAATTAAAATTAGGCCATTGTAAATTCATTAAATTGGAAAATTTTACTGAAGCTCTTTAACGTTTGAATTAGAAATCTACTGTATAGATCATCAGCCAAAACATTTTGTTTTCTGGGATAATCCAATTGAAAAAAAAAAGATCCTAAATATAATAAAATTAAAAGTAATACCAAAGTTACTTACAGGGCTTTTGCGTGGATCATAAAATAATTAAAATATATATAAATTACAACTTATTTATTTGGATCAGAAATAATAATTCTATAAGAAGCTTTTCAGCGTAATACACGTACTAAAGTCGACAAAGGGGCAATTTATTTATTTATTTATTTAGAAGGGCATGTGAATATGCTTCCTTATATTTTTATGCAACAGAGCATATAAATATGCTTGCTTATATTTCTACTGATAAAAAGATGCTTAATTTAAAAAATGTAATACGATTAATGTTTTAAAATAAATTCAATGGAATCCTACTCCAAAATGTCTTAATCCACCTTGTGCTTCTTTTTACAAGCATGCACAATGACTCGCAATAATTAAAATGTCTATTATATTAGTGGAGAATATAGGTGAGTGACAATTAAATTTTTTAGCTCAAAAAATTATTTGTATTTTTCGATTGAATTTGTCACACATGGTTTGTTTTATATAAATATCGTTTTTAGAAGTACAATGGATGGTTAATAAAAATTTGTAATTTGTGTGTTTTCGAAATAATCTTTACAATGAAATTGTTTAGATTAAGAAAAAATTAAAGCTAAATTAAACATAAAATTGATGTGACATTGGTGTTGATAACTAAACACCACCTTGATATCTCACCTGGCCACTGGACTCCTCACTTGAGTGAGTGATCCGAGTTCAATCCCATCTGGGAACGAATTAGAAGGGAGATATAAAGTTGGCTTGGAGGTATTCTTGAAATGTTTGGAAATTTGATGAACTAACTTCTAACTACTAACAACAAACATTTACCGATAAAAAAAAATACTACCTTGAGCTTGTCCTTCCAATAATGTTGTTAGTAGATCATTGCAAATTTATTTATATAGGAAATTTTGAAAATATCACTCATATAATATTATTGTTAAAGTATTACACGTGGATAATTTATATTAAGGAGTATGCATTAACAATCTCCTAGAATAATAAATTGTGATTTCCTTATACAAAACACAACGAATCAAATATTGTTTGGTTCCTATTTTTATTCCTATATTTTATTCTTTAAAAAGTGATAGAATTTTTATTTTTTTATCGCTAATGTTAGTTGTTAGTAGTTAGGTTAGTTCACCAAGTCTCCTTACACTCAAAATTTCCAAGTCCAACCTTATATCTCCCTCCTAATTCGTTCCCAAAGGGAATCGAACCCAGGTCACTCACTTAAGTGAGGAGCCCGGTGGTCAGGTGGGCTAACCCAACTGGTTAAAAAAAAAAAAAGTGATACTCCCTCCGTCCCAACATTTTCTTCATAGGTAGAGTTTCACGCATATTAAGAAAAAGTAAAGTATGTGAGTGTGAAGTTAAATAATAAAATATAAAAAGTGTACTTTATTGACTTTTGTGAGTGTGGGTTATTTCCTTTTTTGGGGTGTGAAGAAAGAGTTGGGACATCCATATAAGAAAAGTGTGAAATTTATCTTGGGAAAGAGGGAGTAGAATTTAGACCCAATAGTCAATTAGTAATACCAACTAGGTTTGTTGCTATCTCAATCGTTATCCTTTTACTTAGCAATATGTTTGTTTAGCATGTGTAAATGTATAACAAATCTTTCAAGTTTGTAAATATTTAATAAAAATAATATATATATAAATAAATAAATATATTTTAGAATTATATAGTGCACGTACATGATGCGCAAAAATCCTGCTTTGTAAATAAGGGTCACTGTCATATTAATTATATATGTTATTAAAATTTATTAATTATTTCATTAAAGTATTAGTTATTATATTTTTATGTGATAGTTACAAAATAGTGATAGTACTAAAATTGTTTCAATAAGACATCTTACTTTTTTTCAGACATAGATTGTGTTGATATGGCGAACTAACACTATCGACATGGGGCAATTACGCAAGGCTTAGCAGGTCGCCAGGACCCACCAGGATCTTTGAAGATGCGGAGCTCGCCCACATGAAAGTAACCTACAAGCGGAGCTCGCCCAGAGCTCGCCTTTTATCCCTGCGAAGGTCTCACCGAGCTCCATCATCACATAACGTTCGTGGACCACAAGGCACCAGAGCCCGCCCTGGAGCTCGCCTAAACCGCCTAGGCTCATCTCCGAAGCTCGCCGACGAGCTCGCCTATCAGTCGAATAGAACTCCGATGGTGTGCTCTTTTTCCCTCCGTCCGGTTTATCCACAAGGGTGGTTTACGGCGAGGTTTTTAATGAGGCCCATCTAGTCTAAGGCATAGTAGTAGGATGAGGTATGATAAAGGGAGCAGTGTGAGAGACCAAGACGAGGGTAAGGAACCCTCGTCAACACCGGAAGCCACATAGGCTCGTAAGGTGCCGTCTCACACTCACACGCCTATAAATAAGGCCTCTCTTGTACTATTCACCCAATTCTCACAATTCTGAAAATCAATATTACTACTCTTGCAATATTTCTCTCTCTATTCTCCCTCCTCATATTACATCCAAGAACATAAAATCTTGGATTATTGTTTGATAGGATTAACATGATATAAGGTCACATAAACAAACGTTGTTAACAAATTCTATCAACAATTTGGCGCTAGAGGAAGGGCATTGAACCGTCAAATTAAGAAATCTTCAAGAACAAAAAATTAGGGTTTGTTGAAGATTTGAAGGTTTGAAGGTGTTCTTGACAAAACTCAAGAACACTTGAAGATACACACACATCTTCATCCCCTGAACGAAGGACCCAGATCTCCGGACAGAAACCCGAATTATCGGATTTCCCAAAATCTGCCCGGAACAAGTTTTCAAACGCACGCGTGCACACGAATAAACCGAATTTCGGACAATTCGTCACACACGAGGCTAGACGAAAACTTGCACAGCTCCACCTAAGCTGGACGATAACCATTCAGGCGACCTCCATCACCCCGGCGACCTCCCTCCACTTCGACGCCCTTCAGCGAGTTACCCCCTCCGGAACCCAAAAATGGCCAACACTCCAGCCGTCAAGGGACAGACCTCCGCAGCTGCGGGAAGGTCTAGAGGGGGCAATCAAAACCAGGTCGAGGTGGAGACCTCACACCAGGTGGTGGAGACATCACAACCGCCTCGCCAGAAGAGCACCGCAGCTCCGCGACCTCAGCGAACTGCGGCGACCCAGGAAGACTTGGCCCCCGCTCTGAGGGACTTGGTCAGCAATCCGGACGAGCTCCGACGCACCATCGCGACCCTACAAAGGTTGCAGCAGCGACAGCAGGACGAGCTCGCCCTAGTACCTAGGCAAGCTCCAGCCGCCGAAACCAGGGAGCAGACCAGGTCCACCCAGGGCACCCAGACCAGGGGAGACTACAGCGTACTCCCCACCGAGCAGGAGGCGAGCTCGGCACAAGCTCGCCAGCGCAGGGAGAGGACCGGTAAAACCAAAGTGGGGGAGAAGGGTCCCGCTCCTTACACCGGAAGGGAGCCGGCCTACACCAGGGCGTCTGGCACCCACCAATCTCAAAGGAGGGAAGTCCTCCAAGGCCGCCTGTGCCCGAGGTATGATGAGAATGAGCGTGCAGCAGCCCCAGCTGCATCCCAGGGGGACTCTGACCAGCAGCCGCGCAGGTCAGCCCACGAAAGGCAAAGGAGGCCCGCCACTGACCGGCTAGGCCCCCACGGCGGACGCCAATTCCAGCCCGTCACTGAGAGGTCACCCCAGAGTGAGGCACCTCGGGGACGTGCGTCCGCGAGACGCACGACCTTTGAGCACCCTCCGCCGGAGGTAACCCGTGATGACGAGCTGGCCTCACTGAAAAAGGCCGTTGAAATGTTGCAAGCACAGGTAGCGGCCAAGTCTGGCGGACCTGACGCCACGACTCTCCCCACCTCTCCATTGGCACCCGCCATCCTTCGCGTACCGGTCCAAAAGAAAATTCAATTCCCCGTGATGTCCGCATACGAAGGAGAATCAGACCCAAAAGTCCATCTGGCCAAGTACGCAGATTTCATGATTTCTGTCGGTGCCACAGACTCCACCCAATGCCGAAACTTCCCGCTGACCCTAGGGGACCGAGCTCACCGTTGGTTCTCCTCACTCGCCCCGGGGTCAATCTGCTCATTTGGCCAACTCTATCGGGAGTTCCTGGCCCACTTCTCTGGGTTTGGATCTTACCTTACCCAGAAGCACCGACTCGCCAACATCCATCAAGGCGAGAATGAAACCGACCAGCAGTACCTGGAAAGGTTCGACAAGATTCTGCTGGAAGGCGAGCCGGTAAGCGACGACACCAAGGTCGTCGCAGCAATGGGCGGACTCAGGAGGGGCACCGACCTCTGGAAGGAAATGCACCTCGCATGTCCCAACACTTATAGCGAATTCCGCCACAAGACGGGGATGTATGTGGCTATGCAGGAGGCACTACTGAAAGAAGTTGGTGCCCACGAGGAAAAGAAGCCTTACGGGAAGAAGTCTGGGGGCACCTACAAAGCCCCCCGGAACTTAAAGGCCTTCGGCGAAGGAGACGAGTTCAAAGAAAAGCTCAACCAGGTCCTCGCTGTCTCCGTCGACCACGTCTTCACTGCCGTCCAAAGCAAGGCCATGCTGGAGGAGCCAAGGCGGATCCGCCAGGACCGCACGAAGCTCAACCCCAGCAAATTCTGTGCCTACCATCAGGCCATCGGCCACTTTACCAGCGAGTGCCGCGATCTCCTCAAGCAACTCTGGAAATTTTACGAGGAGGGGAAATTGGCCGAATTCGTGAAGAAGGCCCCAACCAAGAGACCAAGGTTCGAGAGGAGGGCCACCTCCGATGACGAAGAGGAGGAGGGCGACCAACCTGGGCCCCATCACAGACGGAGGGCACCTCCCCAATCTCAGTAAAATATGGAGCCGACTCGGGAACTCTTGGTTCTTGAGGAGGAGATCGGAGCTGCAGGAGGCCTCCGGGACGGAGGATTCTCCATATCTAAGAGAAAGAGAAAGGCCGAGATCCGGGCCATAAATTAAGTCCAGGAAGGCAGCTCCGGCCCCAGGTCCGCCTCGCAGCTCGTTGACGAGCTAACATTTTCTTCTGCGGACCTGGAGGGGGTACTGATGCCCCATAACGACTCATTAGTGATAACCGCCGACATCATGAACGTCCGAGTTCACAGGCTGCTTGTAGACACCGGCGCATTCACCAACATTCTCTTCAAATCCACCTTGGATGCCTTGGGTGATTTTGAGTCGTACCTGGAACCTAGCAATGCTAGAATAGTGGGGTTCGGAGAGGCTGTAACCGTCCCCCTAGGTAGTGTTAGGTTGAGCGTCCAACTTGTATCGGCTGAGGATCCCGCAAGGAGACTGACTAGGCTCATAGATTTCCTGGTTGTCGACCAGCAGTCCTCCTACAACGGGTTCCTTGGCCGTCCTTTTATTAATGAATTCAAAGCGGCGTGTTCGACCTACTACTACTGTTTAAAATTTCCAACTCCGAAGGGTTCCGGAACTATAAAAGGTGACCAGAAAAAGGCTCGAGAGTGTTTACTCCAAATCAAAGATAGCTGGGTCAAGAGGTCCGTTACGCAAGTCCACATCCTCGAAGAGGACGTACAAATCAACCAAGGTGTTGGACCTGTGCCGAACACACAATCGACACCAATGGAGGACGTGGAAGAAACCCGACTGTTGAAACCTGTGCGGGGATCGGTAGCTACGCAGGGACAACAACCTACTCCCATGGAGGTAGTCGAGGAGGCACCAGGTGGAGGACCTGCGGGAGGTCAAGAACCAACGCCCATGGAGGTTGACCCAATCCCTCGAGCCACCATGCCATCCCAAGCTGACAGACCACCGGAAGAGTTCACAGCCGATGAGCTCACCCAAGCTGAAAGCCAACCCGATGACTTCGAGCCGCGCATAGGCCACGAGCCGGCACGGATGTCACATGAGGAGTGGGGCAAGCTCATCAACGACCCGAGGTGGAAATGTCAGAAGAGAAAAGCAACCCCCATGGAGGAGCTGACAGCACTCCCGGTGGACCCAGAAAGGGACTTAGAACTTTTCATCGGTTCTGAGTTACCTGAACCGTACCGGTCAAGGATGGAGCTGTTCTTGATGTCCAACCTGGACATATTTGCCTGGTCCCATGAAGACATGACGGGGATCCCGTTGGAACATGCTTGCCACAGACTTAACATAGATCCGACGAAGAGACCCGTACGCCAAAAACGAAGAAAATATGGACCAGACAAGTACGCAGCTCTAACAAGTGAGGTGGGAAAGTTGTTAGACAACAAGCTCATCAAGGAGGCTTTGTGTCCGCAGTGGGTCGCGAACCCCGTCCTGGTGAAGAAACACAACGGGACATGGCGACTCTGCATTGATTTCACAGACCTAAATAAAGCATGCCCGAAGGACAACTTCCCACTACCTCACATTGACCAGCTGGTGGACAGCACTGCAGGCCATGAAATGATGACATTCATGGACGCTTTTGCAGGCTATCATCAGATAGCTCTGCACCCGGAAGACCAGGAACACACGGCGTTCTACACCAACAAGAACATGTACTGCTGGGAAAGAATGTCGTTCGGACTCATCAACGCCGGAGCTACCTACCAAAGATTGGTGAACAAAATGTTTGACCAACACATCGGCGAATCCATGGAGTTATACGTGGACGACATAGTTGTCAAGAGTTTGAGCAAGGAGGACCACCTGGATCACCTAAAACAAACCTTCGACATACTGCGCCACTACAACATGAAGTTAAACCCCAAAAAGACCAGCTTCGGCGTACACTCTGGGAAGTTCCTGGGGCACCTAGTTAGCCAGCGGGGAATCGAGGTCAACCTGACACAAGTCCAATGCATAATTGAGATGGGGATACCCGACTCCATCCAAAAAATTCAAAGACTAACTGGGTGCATGGTGGCCCTTAACAGATTCATCTCCAGGTCTGGCGATAGAAATCATCCATTTTTCGAGGCAATTAAAGCAAACACACGGAGGTACAAAGAGGCGGCCAAAGTGAACGAGCTCCACCTCAAAAACCACTTCGTTTGGACAAACGAATGCCAACGAGCCTTCGAAGGTATCAAAACATACCTGGCGGACACACAAATTCTGTCAAAGCCAATACCTGGAGAGAAGCTGTATCTGTACCTAGCTGCATCGGAGGTGGCCATTAGCTCCGTCCTGGTCCGAGAAGAGGCGAAAACTCATCTCCCAGTGTACTACGTGAGCCAAGTCTTACATGAGGCTGAGCTGCGGTACACCCCAACAGAGAAGCTGGCTTATGCACTGGTGATGGGTGTTAGAAAATTGAGGCCTTACTTCTTTGACCATCCGGTGGAGGTGCTGACAACATTCCCACTACGTCAAATACTACAGCGCCCGGACACTGCCGGCCGCCTGCTGAAATGGTCACTGGAGATCAGCCAATACGGTATAACCTACGCACCCCGAACAGCGATCAAGGGACAAGCACTGGCCGACTTCATCGTCGAGCTAACTTTCCCACAAGATCCGACGAGGGGGCGTATAGCTCCGTGGCATCTCTACGTGGACGGATCATCAACTAGCATAGCAGCAGGCGCCGACGTAGTCCTGATCAGCCCCGACAGATAAGTCTTCACCTCCGCAATTCAGTTTAACTTTCGAGCAACCAACAACGAGGCGGAATACGAAGCGTTAATAGCAGGACTTAGGCTATCATTAGCTGTGGGGGCGACCAATCTTCAAGTTTTCGGAGATTCCCAGCTAATAATATCCCAAGTCCGGGGGGAATTTGAAGCAAAAGATCAACAGATGATGACGTACCAGAAGATAGCCGCGCATCTGATCTCGATGTTTACACAAGTTTACATCAATCAAATACCACGACTAGAAAACACACAAGCAGATGCTCTAGCCCGGCTAGCTACTAGCAATGGCGAAGCCGAATTCACGGAGGTTGTGATCACCACACTGAAAAACCCCTCGACGTTCAACTACAAAGTAAATCAAACCTCGAGTGAGGGGCAGGAGAATAGTGAAGATAGTGAAGATTGGTGCACCCCAATCCGAAAATACTTAACTGACGGAACAACCCCCGTAGACACCTGGGAAGCTAGCCGGTTAGTAAAGCAAGCTGCCAGGTATACGCTACTGGATGGCCAACTCTATAAACGTGGATTCTCTCTACCCCTACTCAAATGCCTAACTAAGAAGCAGGGGTCCGAAGTGTTAGAAGAAATCCACGAAGGGATTTGTGGGAGCCACGCTGGGGGGCAAGCATTGGCATATAAAACGATCAGACAGGGCTACTACTGGCCCACTCTTCGCAAAGATGCCATCAGCTTCGCTCGAAGGTGCCGAAAGTGCCAACTTTTCGCACCTAACATCCACTCCCCAGCCAACCTGCTTAAGTCGGTTTTCAGCCCATGGCCTTTTGCGAAATGGGGTATCGACTTGATCGGCCCATTTCCACCTGGTAGAGGCGGTGTAAAGTTCGCTGTGTAGCAGTGGATTACTACACTAAGTGGGCTGAGGCCGAAGCTCTCACAACCATAACCCAGGAAAGGATGATCGGTTTCATTTGGAAAAGCCTGATCTGCAGGTTTGGACTCCCGCAGTCGATCATCACTGATAACGGAAGGCAGTTCGACGGACAGAAGTTGAGGGACTTCTGCAGTTCATGGAACATCAAGAAGCACTACTCAACTCCGTATCACCCCCAGTCGAACGGCCAAGTCGAGGCGGTAAACAAGATCTTGAAACACATATTAAAGCTCCGCCTCGAGGAAAAGAAAGGAAGCTGGGCAGACGAACTCCCGGAGGTCCTGTGGTCTTACAGAACTTCCTATAGGGCCAGTACCGGGGAGACCCCGTTTGCCCTAGCCTTCGGGACTGAAGCCGTGGTCCCGGTGGAGATCCAGAACAAGACTTGGAAGGTGGTGGGGTATGATGAAGAAAAGAATGATGAAGCCTTGGCAGTAGAGAAAGAGCTGATCGAAGAGACCAGAGCTTCATCAGAAATGAAAAACGCCACCTACAAGCGCAGAGCGGAAAAATATTACAACTCTCAGGTCCAAGATCGAAGGTTCAAGGTCGGCGACCTGGTGTTGAAAAAGAAATTGATGGCCCCACCAGGTGTATTCGGTTCAAATTGGGAAGGACCATTCCGAGTCACTGCAGCTTGGCCAAACGGTACCTATGATCTAGAAGACGCAGAGGGCAAAGCTTCATCATACACCTGGAGCTCGGCACACCTAAGGAAGTTCTACCAGTAGACTAGAATCCTGTAATACCTGTAATAGACTAGTCGAAGGTTTACATCAGGAATATAGATGGCAACCGATGTAAATTACGTCGCTGTAAAAAAAAAATTCAGAAAAATTCCCAAGTGTTTGGATCTGTGCAGCCCTCCGATCAGGCGAGCTGCACCAGGTCGCCCATTACGCTAGCTCGCCAAGCCCAGCTCGCCCACATGCTCAAAAGTCCGCAATGTGCAAGGACCAAGGTCCCAAACGTTGTAATTAAATAGCTCGAAGGCAAAGGCTAAAGTGCCCAAGGTCGCGAAGGTACCCTTCGTAAAGGGTTGCTAAGCACCTACTGCCATAAGTTAGAAAAATTCGCGAAAAAGACAAAAACGTCTAAGGCAAGGTTCATGAAACCCAATGGCCCAACGTGAATCAATCGAAGTGCAGTTCGCTGCCCTAAGTGGCCTAAGACGAACAATTCGCGGCCCTAAGTGGCATAAGACGAAGAATACACACTCTTAAAACAGAGGTACAATTCGTAGTCGAAAGTGACGTAAAACGAACGATTCGCTTCTCAAAGTAGAATAAGACGAACAATCATGTACCAGAAAAATAAACAAGAACGAGCTATTTAAGAAATTATAACATAAAGGCACAAAGACGTAAATAAAAAAAAAAGTTAGACAAAAAATGTTCGACTTATATTCAAAAGATACTTAAGAAATTTTCAAGTCCAAAATATACTTGAAAAAATCCTAAGTATGAGTAGCAGTGCTGGCCACAAAGGCCGACCAGCTAGCCATCTTTGAACTACAAAAAGCCCCTTCTGGGCGAGCTGCATATGTCCGGTGAGCTAAGTCTACTTGGAAACTACAAAAATAGAGCTCCTTCTAGGCGAGCTACGGAGCCTGACGACCTACTACAACTTGGGAAATAAAAAGCTAATCTAAGAAAGCGGTAAAAAGCCTAAGTATCGGGGGCATCAGCAGGGGCAGGGGCGACCTGGGCACCGGGAAGGGTGAGTTCGGCCTCTGTGGTGATATTACCAGTCAGCCCGCTGGCATCGAACTCGCCCAAATCTAGCATGGCATCCCCACATGCCTCCCGAAGTTGCTCCACAGTGGGCGGAGTCTGCTCCTCTTGGTTGGCGACCTCTGGTTCACCCAGATTCAGTTCCGGCACTGGGATAGTATTGATGATCTTGAACCAAGCCGGAACAAAATCCAATGGAATTCCAAGTGCGGGGAGGTCGCCAATATCCAGTTCGGCATCATCGGGGAAGGGGACCCTATCCAAGCACTCCTTGAACTCGCCCACTATGGCCTTCACCTCGTCATCATGATGAGCTCGCGCCCACCAGAGGGCCCTTAGGACCTCGGTATAACACTGCACGAAGCCCCGATCCGAGGCCTCGACTTTTGCAGCTACCAAATCGGCCGAAGTGACAGCACTGCTGCGTAGTACAGCGACCTCAAGTGCCTTCGCCTCCAATTCGGCCCTTTGCCTCTCGCATTCGGCGTTAGAGCTCTTCATCAGGCCCCGCTGCAGTGCGAGGTCTTTCTTCGTGACCAGGTGGCTGTCGACCTCCAGGGCGAGCTGGGCAGCGAACTCTTCTTCCTTCACTTTTATTCTCACCTCAGTCTCCTGTTCGAGCCGGGCGAGCCGGCGTTGGGCGGCCTCAAGTTGCTCGAGGGTGCTCTGCTCGGCGGCCAACGAGGCCGCTGCCCTCTCCTCGGCGAGCTGCACCAGTTTCTTCGCCTTGTCGGCTGACTCCGCCAACGCCAGCATTCGCTTGTTCCTATCAGAACGACCCGCCTCCAGCTCGTCAATCTGCTCAAGAGCCTTCTGGTTGGCGAGCACCACCCTGCTCGCGTAGTGGGTCGAGAGAAGAAGATTCTCTCTCAAATCTTGGCTATTGACACCCGCCACCAGTGGAGTCGTCCAGTGCCTAGGCATCTCGCTCACAGCATTCCGGGCTATGCCCGGAGGGAGATTCCGCATCGATGTGAGAGAGCGAGATCGCTCAAAGGCATGCAGGGCCTCGTGGCGGTTAGGGAAGGCAATTGGGGCATAACTGCGAGATCAAAACAGATGGAAAATGTTAGAAAAATAAAACAATGACGGGCAAAAGGGAGTCAATTGGGCGAGCTACTTACTGAGCTCGGTCAGGGTCCCAACCAAGCAGTGTGTCATCGGTGGTTTGCACGCCGAATGGAGAGGGCGAGGGGGGCGAACTTCGTATGGGCGTGACCGCCAACGGGGCGGTGGATTGAACAGATCCCCCCTGCCCCGACCTCGCCGAGATCCTCTCAGCCCGGTCAGACTCCTCGTCGACCAGGCCCGTATACCTAGTCCTCTTACGAGCCTGGATGTTCTCCTCACCAGCTCGGGACCCATCACCCCGTTGGGGTCCTTCCTTTCCTCGACCCCGCTCTGAGGGGGCAACAGCTCGCCCGATACCTCGGCCGACCCTGACGACCTCCGAAGCCTTGGATTTTTCGGGAGCTTTCTCCTTCTGGGCTCCCGACCTGCCTGCCTCGCCCCTTTTGGAGGCGAGCTCCGCCTTCTTGCTTGCCTCCAGTGCGAGCACGGACGGCGGGGCTAGTCTGTTGGGGCGAGATGGGCCCATCTCGTATCGCTCCTTCACAGTTTGGTAGGCCTCGGGGACCTCGGCGATCGGGATAGCGACAAAGCTACCACCTGCACAAAAAAATCACAAGTGTCAGCACAATGAGCGAGCTACATTCCCCCGAAGGCGAGCTGCAAAGAGTTGGACCTGGGAGCTCGGGGCCTTGGATATCAAGGTGATGCGGCAGTGTGAGGAGCCCGGCGAGCCGCAGGCAATGGTGCGCGCACAGGTGGGCGACCTGTCTATCCTTCTCGCTCCTCAAATAGTAAATAGCGCGCACTACGTCGAACTGCTCCGACACTTTAGGCCTGCCCCGGCTAGATTTGTGTCGCTTCGGAACTACAAAAGGAAAGGAAATTAGAATTAGTATATCTAATTCAACCCACACACACCGAAATAAGCGACCTACTGCTGGCTTCCCCATATCCCTCGGGAGTGGGGATACGGTCACCCCGCCCATGATACGTGCTGGAGGCTCGCCAGTCACCTCCTATGAAGAAAAATTGTTTCTTCCAATCACGGATTTTATTGGGCAGGTCCCCCAGAAATTTCTCCCCCGGACGTGCTTTCAGATAATAATATCCTGCGCCATCCTGTGTCCGTTTGGTCACGGCGAAAACCTCACCCAAGTCTGCTGAGGTCGTCGCATTCTTGTAACCTTCCAGCCCAAAAACGGACAGGGCGGCGATAAGGTTGCTCCACGCGTTTGGTGTGAGTTGGGTGATGGCCAGATTATTGTCAGCTAGATATTGGCCAATAATCGGATGCAATGGCAACGAAAGCCCGGCCCTCAGAACATCTACATTGAGGGCGGTCATCCCCTCAGGAGGTGCGTCAGCCCGCTCATCCTTCATTGGAGCATACATGAAGATGTCCAGGGGGATGCGATACTCCCTGCGTATGACTGGCAGGTCGCATTCATCAATTAGGCTCACCACCTCGCCGGCTTTGAACTCGGAGGGGGCAACTTCTTCCAGGTCGGCGAGGTCTGGGCGAGGTACCCTATTCGGGCAAGGGAAGCTCGCCGCATACTCGACAATGTACTCATTCCAGTCAAACGGGTGAACCACCTGGGTGGGGACCTGGTACTCTACCAACTGGGGTTCCAGGAAACCGATACGGCGGAACCATTCGAGAGTAACTTCTTCCAGGTCGCCACCCTCCTCGCCGACCTCGGCACCACCCTCATCAACTTCCTCGGGCCCTTCATTGTCGCTAGCAACTCTTTCCTCTTGGGCGACCTCTCTACCCTCCTCCCATACCTCGCGGCACACAGAACTGGAGGCTCCTTCCTCCGGGTCGGGACGTAGCTCGCTGCGTGGCTCGCCGGACACTTGGCGAGCTACCGAGATCGCCTCGGAGCTGGAGCCGATTTCCACATACGAAACCCGGGGTGGCTCATCCTCGGTCATTGGCCGTTTGTCAGGATTTCGGCCAGATAGGGTTCTACTTGAAGAGCGTGTCGACATGGTCACAGAAAGTTCAAAAGTCCCGAAGTCCAAAATCCAATAGTCAAGGGTCAGGGAGATTCAAAGGTTCTCGGCGCAATCCACGGTCCGAAATACCGTAATGACGATGAACCAGCAGAAGAATCAAATAAAAGATAGAAGAGAAGGGAAAGAAGATCGAATCCTACCTTGAAGAGCCTTCGAAAATCCGTCGAGCACAAGAAAAATCGGTCGCCGGGAAAGCTCTGGAATTCGAAATGCAAAAAGTGAAGAAATGAATCCACCTCACCCTATTTATAGACGTCGGGGCGAGGTGCAATATTCGCGAAATACAAGGACCTGTCTGCAAAAATTCAAAAGATAGCATTATTGTGGGTGGGAACCGAGGTCTCAAAAGGCGTGCATGACCCCTGGATTCCCGCACCACGTTTGCCAGAAACTACCACCTGGGTTGAGTTCGCTTGTCAACCCAACAATCATCCATAGGTAGTTCGCCATGTTTTAAGTTTTCCAGCTCGCTTGCACATTCGACAAGGTCATAGTGCATGCGAGCTGGGGGGCAAATGTTGATATGGCGAACTAACACTATCGACATGGGGCAATTACGCAAGGCTTAGCAGGTCGCCAGGACCCACCAGGATCTTTGAAGATGCGGAGCTCGCCCACATGAAAGTAACCTACAAGCGGAGCTCGCCCAGAGCTCGCCTTTTATCCCTGCGAAGGTCTCACCGAGCTCCATCATCACATAACGTTCGTGGACCACAAGGCACCAGAGCCCGCCCTGGAGCTCGCCTAAACCGCCTAGGCTCATCTCCGAAGCTCGCCGATGAGCTCGCCTATCAGTCGAATAGAACTCCGATGGTGTGCTCTTTTTCCCTCCGTCCGGTTTATCCACAAGGGTGGTTTACGGCGAGGTTTTTAATGAGGCCCATCTAGTCTAAGGCATAGTAGTAGGATGGGGTATGATAAAGGGAGCAGTGTGAGAGACCAAGATGAGGGTAAGGAACCCTCGTCAACACCGGAAGCCACATAGGCTCGTAAGGTGCCGTCTCACACTCACACGCCTATAAATAAGGCCTCTCTTGTACTATTCACCCAATTCTCACAATTCTGAAAATCAATACTACTACTCTTGCAATATTTCTCTCTCTATTCTCCCTCCTCATATTACATCCAAGAACATAAAATCTTGGATTATTGTTTGATAGGATTAACATGATATAAGGCCACATAAACAAACGTTGTTAACAAATTCTATCAACAGATTGAATTTTCAATTCAATATAGGAGCATATATATATATACATGTATTAAGTTAATTGTCAGCAAAATATTGTCAATAATTTTTGTTTTGTTACAGCCGCATATATTTTTAAATATGGAATTATATAAACCATAAAATTAGTTATACTTTTTAATCGAAATAGATCTAGTCTTTAAATCAAATATTCACTTGCATTTTCCTTCTCATCTATTGTGTTATATTCTCAACTCCAATTCAAATTATCATGTCTTGTATCTCATTGTTGAAAATTACCAACCTATATACCAAAACTCAGAATACTCCATTTTCTTATCCAAACGAATGTAATTGTTGGCTTGAGTTCACTTAGGTTTTAACTCATTTGGTTAAATCTTAAATTCATTTATTTTACAATTCTAAGTTGTAGATTGAGAGTCATCATGTAAATACTACTGTACTTTTTCCCTATTCAGTGATGAGTGTTTCTTGTGAGTGAGAGTTGAGAAACTTATAGTGGTTGTGTGCAATCCTACTTGCCGGGATTTTTGGTATACCTCATTTCACATCGATTTTAAGTCCACCAAACGGGTGACCTGAGCCCTCGTTCCTAAATTAAACACGTGAGTTGGATGAGAAGGCGGGTGGCCCGACAGTAATACTATCATAATTTCCTTTTAAGCTCTTCAATTAAGCTCAACCAGTTCCTAATTTTCAATTTTTACATAGTGTATTATGTATTTCTTTATTGGTCACAAATTTAGTTAAGGAAACAACAATAATAGCCTGCAAACTTTTGTGGAGATGTAGGCATGTAGCTTAGTATCAGTTTCATCGTGGTAACAAATTTCATATAATAGTGACCCTTATTTATTTATTTTTTAACTTTATAGTGCATGTGGTGTAGGTCTTCTATTGCCCATGAAAATTGACCACTATACTTTTATCCACTCACGAAAAATAAAGCAAGTTAACAATTGATTTTGATTTTTGACCGATGGATGACGCGTGTACGATACTTCCACCCGTAGCACAATCACTGGCCAATTCCAATTTCCTACTTTTTAATTTTGTTTTTCATTCTTACATTTTCTTTTCCTTTTTCTTTCTGATTTTGTTGGTATATATCGTTTGAAAAACTTAATATTTCTACCTTAGATAATGACCTTGAAGAAGGTTTTATCGAAAAAAGTAAAACTGAAAGTTTGAATAAAATAAAATGGGCTGATAAGCCAAACTTATCTAAATATTATTATAAAAGACTAACTCTTATGAATGTTCTCCATGAAGAAGAAGAAAATTTCTTTACTACTTTCTATTCAGGAAAAAATATTTATGAATGGAATATTGATGGCGGTAGTGATAAACATATTGTTACTCAATGTCATCGAATGCTTATGTATATCTCTGCCTGCAGAATTAGTGGTAATGATGATATTCAAACTGCTCAGCCTTTTTCTTTTTGATTTTGTTGGTCTATACATATAGTCATATATATAATTATATATATGATTGTTTTGGGAATTATTTAAATCGGTCAAATCACTATTACAGGCCTTCAGCCGGAAATAGAATTTTTGTTGCTTTACCCACCCCAAGGTCTTGAGGATAAAATAATTTTCAACAAATATCTAAATTTTTGTTATGAATTATTTTATTTTATCAAGTAAATAAACTATTATCATGTGATATTTATTAAATATTACTCCCTCCGTCCCGTAGAAATTTGTACTCTACGGGACATTACATTTTTTAAGGAAAATGTGTTTTATATATAAAGTAGCGCAAATTCTAGTATGCACCATTGTGCATACTATGCACCTTGATTTTGCTTTAATTTTGAATTTAATTTGATATTTTCAGAAACACATAGTACACGCCGCACTGTGTGTTTTTTAGTAATTGAAGTATTAACTAGTTGTTATTGGGGTATTATAGAGAAATATTCTTGGGGTATTAAAAAGTCGTTCTTGGGGTATTAAAGAATTGTTTTTGAGGTATAAATAATTTGTCTTCGGGTATGATTAGGAAATGTTTGCACATGTTGGGCAGATAAGTTTTATGGTTTCACGATTCAAGCTGATGGGCTTCATCATATTCAAACCAGTGTTCTCATAGTATTAAAATTTTATTCTTTGGGTATTAATAATTTATTTTTAGGGTATTACAAACATATTAAGATTATATATGCAAATGCGTGAGTGCTTCTCTGATATCTCTCAGTTAGTTAAGATTATATGTGCATTATATATGCAAATGCTGCTCCTCTGATATCTCTCAGTTAGTTAGGATGCTAGCACTTAAATCTATAATGCATGTACTGAGTGCTCCTTTGATATCTCTCAATTTGTTAGGATGCTAGCATTTAAATATGCTATTAATTAGGTGGTTAGGAAATGTTTGTTATAACCATCTCTCTCATGTGTATAAATACTCACATATACATACTTTTAATATCAATGAAAATCATATTATTTTAACAAAACATGTGTAAAAATATTTTTCGGGTATTATAAATTATTTTTTTAGATATTATTTAGACTTGTTCTTGAGGTATTGATGAATTGTTCTTGGGGTATTCAAAATTGTTCTTGGAGTATTAAATCACAAATACTAACACGCCTCTATATGTTGGTGTTAGGTTGTTTTAAACTTGCACATCCATTGCATAAGAAATAGGATGTAGCTAGTTTCTTGAGGTAGTACGAATGTTAAGAAACCTCATCCAAAATTCTAATGCAATTTTCAAGTCGATCTATCTTAGATCAATTTTTCTTACCATTCCTCGATCAACCAAAGGAACCTCTGGGCGGCCCCAACAATTCTCTTCCCTCAAATGTTTAACCATGTGTGTATAATCAAATTAAATTGAGCATTGCATATAATAGAGCTTATAGCCTCATTATTCTTCACGAAAAAATGTTGGTGCTGAGGACTGTAGAAAAGGACACCTTGCAGTACTCTACAATTAAGTTTGGTTTGTTGTTAGTAAGATCCAGGTTAACAATAGAGATGGTGTATATATATTATATGTCTCCAAAGAATAATTGATAATATTTAAACAATAATTAGTAAATGAGTGATACTCAAAGAACAAGTTATAATACCCGAAGAACAATTCAGGAATACCTGAAGAACAATTGAGCAATTCCCCATTCAATATTCAACAATACCCAAAAACAATTCACCATATACCCCAAGAATAAATTTGTAATACTCGAAGAACAAGTTAATTATAGATAAAGAATAATTTATAATACTAAAAAACAATTTATAAATAAAGAAATAAGAAATAAGAAATACTAGGGATGAGGCTTTATGCTCTTCTTGATTTTGAATATGTCACTGTCTTGAATTTAAAATTTTAATAAGATTCTCATATTACGACTTGTTCTCAATTCTGATACTATTTTAGAATTTAAATTATGCATTATAAGGCTATTGATTTTTCTAATATCCTTTCTCCTTATCTATATTCACTCGTTTATTGGTAGTTAGTTATTGACTATATCATAAATCGAGATTGACAGCGTTAAAATTGTACTGAAAATAGTCAAAATTGAGGGGTGCATGTCATGCACACCGATGCACGGCAGAACAGCTCATAAAGTAGTGGCATATGATAAATATGTTTATAGATTTGTGAGTGTGCAATAAATCAATGTTTTCTTTTTTAGTAATGTGCAAATTTGTGTGGGACGTCCAAATAAAAAAAGTGTGCAAATTCCTATGGGACAGATGGAATATCAAATACGATAATATATTTTATCATTTAAAATTAATCTCAATTCTATCTTATATTCTTATCTATTAACTCCTAAGTCCTACGGAATGGATTCTTTATTTCTAAATTATTTTGTGGATACTGTTGTTGAATTTTAAGTTTATAACTTTTTTTTATTTTCATTATTTCTATATAAATATTATTTACATTTTAAAATTTATTATAAATAATATATAAAAATATTTTCCAAAAATATCCGTAGACTAGCCAGCTACATTCGTAGAACACTAAAAATTAGATTGGGTTCAATAGTTTCTAATCCGTTCCTTCGGGACCTGCGCCAGTTTCTTTTGAAAAATACACTATCCTTATCAATATTCGGTAATTTTTTTGTAAATTTTTCAATTTTTTATGTTAGAAAAATTTCAAAAATATAAAATATTTTAAAAAAAATTATCAAACAAAATATAATATACTCATTCGAATAACGTACTACCTTTGTCCTACAAAAATTTGTATATTTTTCTTTTTTAATTTGTCTATAAAAAATTTACATATTCTTTTATCCCTTAAATATTTTATTTCACAGTCTCAACTCTATACATTTTATCTTTTATATATATCTTTTAAAATTATATCTCTAAAGAGGTGTTTTGTTTCATATATTAGGGTGGATTAAGTTCATAATTCTAAATAAAATTGTGTTTGGTTTCTATGATTTGAGTCCATGATTAAATACATCCTAGCCCGATAATCAAATTCAACATAATCCTATAAAAAATGGATAACTTAATCTCAATTATTACATCAAATTAATTTTTAAAAAATAATCATAAATATCAAACATATATTATTTTAAAATTAAAATTACAATCCATTAAAATTCTATCCTCGTCGATCCTATATAGGAAATGAAATGCCCCCAAAATATATAGCAAATTTTTGGGGAATGGAAGTATGGAACTACTCAATTTGGCAATTGCCCAGTCCTACAATGAGCCGAACAGCCGAAGCCTACAAAATGATGAAATATTGTGGGCTGTCGATGGTCTGTTTTGACCGCTAGAATCATGGCCCATAGTCTTCACTTATTACAACAACACACACACACATGAAATTTGAGGTTTTTTATTTTTTCTTTAGTTGGAAGATATTTGTGGGGCAGTTATTTCTTCCTTACTAACTAAGAAACTGCCACGTAGCTCTTCTTTACTTGCTGAAAATTCCATTTTAGTAAAATTTGAACTATTTTAAAGACCTCAAAATTACAGCACTTCCGACCATGGACCACCCAAGAGAGCCTGAAATGTCGAGTTTTATCCGATTGATTTTTTTTTTTTAAATTCTCTTATCCATTTGAATTATGAATAGTGATGCAGAAATCGATCTAGACGATCTCTTGTCGATTCAATTTCTATAAAATTAGTAATTTTAGGCGTTTTCGGGTCTAGGCGGCCCTAGGCGCTAGATGATAAAAAAACGTTCGATTATCGATTTCCAACTTCCACAATCCTGATTATAAATAGTGATGGAGCAAATTTGAACGATGATCAAATTATTGAAAAAAAGAAATTCCTAAATCAACTTTAGACATTGATATGATGATCGTGATGTTGTAGGTTTGAGATCTGAAAATATATTCATTCACTTCAAGTCAATTTATATTGTTTAGTTGATTTCAAATCATAGAAAAATACAAATAAAAGAGAGGTTAATCATAATTAATGTATTATAAATTTATATTTAATTATCTTTATTCATTATCTTCCCACGTAATACATATATATATTGAAGGCCGATTAATAAGTAAAGGCATATCATTGATTGCAATTGAAAAATCCGCCCATCAATGAGTTCCGTTAAAGTGTCAATTGTCATTGAGCGTCAATTTTATTACTACTCCATATTCCTCGGCTTTAATTAATTAACTAGTACATAACCCGTAGATAAGCGGGATTAGAAAAAACTATATGTTAATTTAAAATTTTTTTTAAATTAATTTGAAATTTAATTTTTTTAATTTAAATGTGTAATGAGTGGAATTTACCGAAATCTATGGATGATGGTTAGTATTTTAAAAAATATAGAGGGAGAAGTTAGTGAATTAAAAAAGATGGATAACCGACAACAGTTATTTATATTTTATTTTAAAAAATATAATTTTATGAGAAAATTAGAAAGATGCTTAGAAAGTGTTGTATGAAGCCACGTAGGATACGCGAGATTCAGAAATAGATGATAGGGGATTTAACAAAAGTTAAAGCCTTCGTATATTTTCTTTTAACTGTGGATAGCGGGTGGTTAGAACTTAACTACTTAAAATTCTAAAATTTAGGGTTCAAGCATGGAGAGAAAATTTATTTTTTTTAGTGGTGGTTTTTCTTGTAGTGAGATGGTTGAACTTGAGAGCTGAGCTATGTTGCACGGGTGTGATACGAGTTTGGGAATTCGAGTTTTTTTAAAAATTAGGGTGCGATTCGTTAAGGATACGTCTATTTATTTATATTTTATTATATATAATATCTAAAACATATATTTTATATAAAAAAATTTATAAATCATTTATATTTCTTATCACCTAAAATTTGAGTATATTCAATAATATAATATAATTATATAAAAAAAATTATCAATTTGAGTTACATTAGTTTAATACATAAATCATAGTAGTAAATTCTATCTAAAATGAGTGTCACACTATCAATAACTTATACGAAATAATAAAATTTAATTTAAATAATATATTTAATCTTTATAGATAGGATTCTTGTTGTGGATTCGAGAATCCGTTAGCTGAATTCGCCACGTGGCAGATGAATTCGCCAAATGGCAGATGAATTCGCCACTGCAGAATCCGACATGAGAATTCAAGAATCTTAACGGTGCGGGTGCGAATTCGATACTGCATTATAACATTTTTAGAAGAATCTATGCATCATAGTACCTGAGGTGGTTGCAGTTCTGATCTAATAGTGAGACGAAATGATATATCATATATCGGTAGAAAAAAAACCTATTATAATTAAATATCTTAGAAAAAAAGTATTGTAATCGATTTTTTTTTTTATCTTTTGAAATGCAAATCTAGATTAATTATTAATTAAGTTAGGTTTGAACCTTAAACGTGTCATATGCATATGATAATTGTAGTTGCTATTAGACATTAGTGTAACTTTTCACAAATTACTGCTTTTCAACTTTAATTATTATTCCAAGACAATACCTATTCTGAATGACAAAGTTTTATGTCGCGCGTGCACCTAAATCGTATGTTGTGTGGATCTTTTAAAATTTGAATGAAAGTTAATTATTTTCTCCAAAACATACTCTCTGCATTTTAAAATAAGTTTTTTATTTCTTTTGTCAGTCCTATAATAAGATTATCCATCCATAAATAACAAAAATAATACTTCATATATTAATAAATAAATATTTTTTAAATAACTATTTTTTTAATACTATTCATTAATTTATGCATAATTCAACATCTAATTCATTATATATTAATAAGTAAATAAAATTTTTTAAAAAGGAAAAATTTATACTTGTATTATTAAAAAGTATGTTTTAAAAGATAAAATTAACTATTTCCATCACAAGTTTAAGAATGCATGCAAGTCATGTTTTTACTGTTTGATAGTCTTTACATTTGAAAAATATAGAAAAATTAAATTTCACAGGTCTCAAAATCTTTGCCGATTGAATGAAGTCTAGTAACAACAAATATTGCATGTTTATTCATTTGTAACAACATAATATTATAGGAGAGCGAATTGCAGTTTTGGTCCCACAGGACACACCCTCGATTCAAAATGGTCCCAATCATTTTAGTTTTGGTCCCATAGCTTTTTTTTTAACAAAAATAGTCCCAGAAGATTCGAATATTACAAAAGTCATCTCATATCCCCTAATACCGTTAGAAAGTTAACGGAGATGTCACGCGGGAAGCACGTGATCGATCATTAAGTGTAAAATATAAAAAATTAACATAGATAAAACAAACTTCATTTGAGATTACACCCAAAACCCAAAAAACCCTACCTTAATCGCGACGTTTCCTTCACCAGAAAAATTGGGGAAAATTTTCCCATGTTGCGCGGAAAAGGAATTCAAGATACTTCAAAGCCTGATTATGGTATGTTGTTCTTCATTTCTTCTTCATTTATGTTCTGATCGCGATTGCACGGAAAATGGGTTTATGGTGAGCGAAAATTGGGTTTATATTTTGAAGTAGGTTTTGAGAATATTAATTGATGATTTTGAGAATATTGATCGAAATAACCCCACCTTCTCATCGCTTGATATACTAATAATAATGTATCAATTATTGTATCCAATCAAATTTTAAAGTAAATAAATAATAATGTATCAATTATTGTATCCAATCAAATTTTAACTTACAAAATTTTTGTTTCTTATATATATTTAAGGGACATTTCACAATAAGATATCACATATAAACCTTTGTGTTAATATATTACTACCTCTGTTTTCCAAAAGTTTGCTGTATTTTTGGGGCGCGATTTTTAAGAAAAGGTGTAATGAGTAGAAAGTATAGGATGGAGATTGTGGGGTAGAGATTTAGAGGGTGAAGATTTAAAAGAATATTTTTATTTTTGAGGTATGCAAACTTTTGTGAGACAAACTAAAAAAGAAAGTATGCAAACTTTTGTGGGCCGGAGACAGTAGTAGAAGTTACAAATTATTTCCAATAAAAGTATAGATGCATAGAAATTCAAACTCAATTACATTAATTCACCAACTTAAGGGAGACATTACTTATGTATACTACACAATTTTAGCTTACTCAACTACTCTATTGAGGTTGTCTAATATTATATTTTCTCGATCTCAACATTATTTTTACATATAAATTGACATATTTATTTAAAAAATAAATAAATGTGAATTAATTAAAAAAATATTGACTTTGTGATAATAATTTCTTTTGTAGAGTGTAAAAGTACATTAGAATTTTTAAAAATAATATGCAAAAAAATAAGGTTCGAGCAGAAGGGCTAGTTGAGAGATGCAATATTATTGATCGATACTGCCAAAGCACCTTATGAAAATGACTCAATTTATAGAAAAATTATTGAACTTGATATTCTATATATTATGCATCTCAATATTTTTTTTGACACACTCTAATTTGATTATCTTTATAGCAACTTTCATTTTTGTGTCAAAACTCCCCTCATATTTTACTTTCTCCGTCCATAAAAATTGATCTACCTTGACAATTCACGATTATAAAGAAAAGTAGATGTTGATGTGTAAAAGTGAGTATATTAGTATAAAAAAATATTTAATTATTAGAAAAACATGTGTAAAAGTGAGTATATGTATATTAAAAATGAGAATAATGATTATAAGTTTTCAATTTTAAGTAAATGAACCATTTATTGTGGATGACCGTTTAAGGCAACATGGATCATTTATTGTGGACCAAGGGAATAATTTTTTTATTTTATTTTTAAAAAATAATTAAATAATATCTCCAAATTATATATGCAACAAGAGCAATAATAATAGTAAAGAGGTGTCAAGACCCACTGATGCGAATCACAACACCGAAAAACAATTCGCGACTCAAAAGGGGTGTATTTTGTTGAAGCATGATAAGTAGTGTTGTACCAATATTCTGCCCACGGCAAATATTCCTCCCACTTCTTGGGGTTCTGGTAAACATAACATCTCAAATACTGTTCAAGGGTGCGGTTTGTCACCTCGGTTTGGCCGTCCGTTTGAGGATGGTACGCTGAACTCATGGCCAACCGTGTCCCTTGCATTTTAAAAAACTCCTTCCAAAAATTGCTAAGGAAAATACGATCGCGATCCGTGATGATGGATCGGGGTACTCCATGTAAACGGATGACGTATTCCACGAAGAGGCGAGCAACTGATTTGGCAGTATAAGGATGTATGAGGGGAATAAAATGCGCGTACTTTGTGAGCCGATCAACAACCACGACAATTCCGTTAAACCCGCCTGACATCGGAAGACCCTCAATAAAATCCATGGTCACATCTTCAAATATCCTTTCTGGTATAGGCAGTGGCTGTAGCAATCCACTCGGTTTCCTTGAATCTGATTTAATCTTCTGGCATGTGTCGCATTGAGAAACATACTCCCGAACTTCTGATTTTAACCCTTGCCAAAAAAAAGTTGCTGCAACTCTTGCCCATGTCCGAAATATTCCTGAGTGGCCACCAATATGAGAGTTGTGGAAATGAGCAATTAATTCCTGTCTTAGCGCGAGGTGATCTGGCACCATAACCTTGCCACGGTATAACAGTAATCCCTCCCTCCATTCGTGATCTTCCACAATCATCTGATCACCCGTATCCAACCTTTGCTTCAGCGCCACTAATTTTGGATCAACAGCTGTTTCAGCGCGAAGTCGTTCCCAAATATCCCAAATGGGTCCAGTAATGGCACATAATACAGGGCTGTCCGCGCGTCTAGACAAAGCGTCTGCGACTGAGTTTTGCATTCCCGGCCGATACAATATGTCAAACTCAAATCCCAACAATTTGGCCACAAACTTCTGTTGTTCCGGGGTTGTAATTCGTTGCTCTAGCAAATGTTTGAGCGGTTGTTGGTCAGTGACGATTAGGAATTTTCGACCCATGAGATATGGTCGCCAAACACGTACTGCTTCTACTACTGCCATCATTTCCTTGACATACACGGACCATTCAATTTTCTTCACGCCCAAAGTTTTGCTCAAGAAAGCCAGTGGCCGCCCTTTTTGTACTAAGACCGCCCCAATTCCAATATCACTAGCGTCGGTGTGTACCTCAAATTGCTCCTCAAAATTCGGCATTGCCAACACGGGAGTATTAGTCATTGCTTGCTTCAACTGTTCAAACGCCTCCCTGCTCTCTTTCGTCCATTCAAATTGCCCTTTCTTGGTCATATTCGTTAAAGGTCGTGCAATTGCACCATAATTCTTAACGAATTTTCGGTAGTACCCGGTTAACCCCAAAAATCTGCGGAGTTTAGATAGTGTATTGGGTTGTGGCCAATTTTGCATCGCCTCAATTTTACTCGGGTCTACCTTGACCACATTTCGTGTAATAATGTGTCCCAGATACTCAACTGAGTCCTTTCCAAATGCGCATTTGGATAGTTTGATGAAGAACCTATGCTGCTGCAAAATTTCTAACACCCTTTGCAAATGTACCAAATGTTCCTCCCACGTCCGTGAGTAGATGAGTATGTCATCAAAAAAAACCAAAACGAACTTCCTCAAATGTTGTTGAAAAATGGAATTCATTGCGCTTTGGAAGGTGGAAGGTGCGTTGCACAATCCAAATGGCATAACCAGATATTCGTAGTGTCCGTGGTGAGTTCTAAACGCTGTTTTGTGAATATCTGCCTCAGCCACCAGAATCTGATGATAACCCGCCCGCAAGTCAAGCTTTGAAAAGAACCTGGATCCTTCTAATTCGTCTAACATGTCATCAATGGTTGGTATTGGAAATCGATCTTTCACTGTCGCAGCATTCAATGCCCGATAATCAGTACAAAATCGCCATGTACCATCTTTCTTCTTTACCAGTAAGACGGGCGACGAAAAAGGACTGGAGCTGGGCCGAATCAGCCCCTTGTCTAGATCACGTACTTGCCGTTCAATCTCCTCCTTCTGAAAATGAGCATATCGGTATGGGTGTACATTGACAGGTTGTGCTTCGTCCTTGAGAGGAATGAAATGATCGAACCTTTTTTGTGGCGGGAGGTCCTGAGGTTCTTCCATTACTGATTTATATCTATCCAAGATTTGGGCAATTTCATCTGACCATCCTACATCCTTAGTCTTTACCTTATGTTCAGCGCTTGCAACCTGAATGGCATAACATTGTGCCCCTTTTTTCCACATCCGCTCAATACTACGTAACCCTACTTCCATAACCTGTCCTTCATCCCCATTTGTCAATGTGACCTCTCCATCTCCCCACTTGAATGTCATTGATCCCTTCCCGTAGTCCGAGATGACTTGCCCAAGGCCTTCTAGCCATTGCACACCCAATACCACATCTGGGCCCACCAATGGAAGACCGTAGAGATCAACATAGATTGTTACGCCCTGGACTCGGATAGGAACCTGTTTATACAACATGTTACACATCAACCCTTCTCCACTTGCCACTCGTACATTGAACGGTTCAACTTGGGTAGTTTGAAGATTCAACCTTCTGGCCACATCCTGGTTTATGAAGTTATGGGATGACCCATTGTCGATGAGCACCATTATTCTTCGATTCTTTACCCACGCCGAAAGTTTCATAGTTTTCGGCCCTCTTGTGCCCGCAATTGCATGCACTGATATTTCGGCCTCATTAATATCTTCTTGTTCCTCAACGTTCTCGCTCCCGATTTCATCATCCATTGGTTCGATGAGAAACGCTTGTGTGGTCTTACATCTATGTCCTGGTACAAACCTCTCATCACAATTAAAACATAACCCCTTTTCGCTTCGCTTTTGCATTTCCTCCCATGACAGCCTTTTAACTTCTGATGCCATGTTGAATTTCCGTGTTTCTGGGCGACTATTCCTTCGAGTTATAGTCAAGTGTTCGTCCCTTAATCGTGCAATCTCAATGGCTTCCAGGTACGTCTTGGGTCGATAGACCCTCACCTCCGTCGCCAAATCTGGTTTCAACCCTCCAACAAATGCCCCGATGATTGCTTTTTTCGGCCAGTCCTGGACTCTGCTAGCAATCTTCTCAAATTCTTTCTGATAGTCCCTAAGGCTACCCACCTGTTTAATGTGAGAAAGTGCCTCATTGTAATCGGTGTATTCGGATGGACCAAATCTCGCCATTAACTCCTTTTCGAAATCTTTCAATCTGATTAGTCTCCCCTTCTTGTGATAAATTCGACTTATCCACTGCCACCACATATTAGCTTCCCCCTCCAGATAGTACACCGCGTAGCGCACCCTCTCTGCCCTTTCAATCTCATTGAGCAAAAAGTATTTGTTAATACGACTGAGCCACGAAATCGGGTCTGCTCCATTGAACGTGGGGCATGTCAATTTGGGCCGATATTTTGTTTTTTCATTCCTGCGTTTATTCTCATCGTCTTTCGAGTGCTGATGTGTAGGGTTGATCCCCTCCGAATCGGTTTCTGACTCCGATCCCTCCGATGTATCCGAAGAGATTGACGTTCTCCTGGTTTTCATGCTTCGCGTGACGAGTTGCTCCATCTGTTCTCCTAGCTTGCTCATCGTCTGCATCATGGCCTCAATTTTCTCTTCAACATTTGCTTGCCCTGTTTCCAACACCTCTATCAGCTCGCGTTGATTCCCTGCCATAGCCGTGATCAATGGCTCTCTCAATGAAAGCACCAATTTGATGCGAATCACAACACCGAAAAACAATTCGCGACTCTGGCTCAGGCCAGCAAGCCAACGAAAACAGCAAGAAGTTTTGCAAATGAGTTTTTGTTTTATATCCCATCCTCTCTCAAGCAAACAATTACATTATTTATATAGATGCCTAAGTACTTATCCTCAACCAATTCCTAGGATCAAGGTAATCTAAGAAAATCTCACGTAATCAAAACTAATAAGAGATAAGGGCTGAATTCAAATAATGACTAATGCAACTACTGACTAATTCAAAGAAGGAAGAAATCTGAATATTATCCTTCTGCATCCATTTCCTCGCTTGGGCCTTCATTGGGCTGACTTGTCGATGATGCTTGAGCTTGGGCCGCCTTAATCTTTGCACGTCTCGCCCGATTATACGCATTCTTAAGTCCACGAGCTTCATTCGTATCACCCACCACGCACTCTTATACCAAAAAGTAAAAGGAAAATTTAAAAACCACTACTAAGTTATAAAGTAAGGGGGGTGTATTGGATTAGGATTTTAAAAGACTTTTTTAGCTGAAAAAAATCCTGCAGATTTTAAAGATTTTGTAGGATTTTGGTGACTTTTAAGATTTTGTAGGATTTTGTAAGACTTTTAAAATAAGGATTTTAATGGATTCTATAGGACTTTGTAGACTTTGCAGAATTTCATGGATTTGTGACATACAATAAAAATTCAAAATTTTTCATACCTTCAAATTAAAAAAAAAAAAAGTTAAAGACAAAAAAAATCATAATATCATGTCCTTTTAAATAGCATTACTCCACATATTCATATCTATACTAGTCCTCAAAGCATTAGCGTCATGTCGTTCTTGCTCTTGAGTTTGAATGATAGGCTCAAAATCACGGTCTTCATTAACTGGTAATGTTGAAGATGAAGGTTCGTCCACCGATTCAATTGGAAATTCATCAGAATGACATTCTTTGCGAATAAAGTTATGTAGAGCTGCACATGCTAATATTATCAATATAAAAAAGTATCGAAATTGAATAATCAAAGCAACCAAAGTAAAATATAACAAAACTCAAATACCGTAAAAAAATATTATCAATATAAAAATATTACCTAATGACATATGTAATATATAATATTAGTATTATAATAATACTATATAAAAATAAAGATTTATCTTGTATATAAGTTAGGATGAACAATATCGTTTTTATTACTATTTAATGATTAATTATTAACTATTTTTATTTATTCTAGTATATATGTATATATAATATTATATTACTCTTCATCACTGTAATTATTTTATCGTTGATGTTATAAATGTAGAGATGAAATTATAAGGTTAAAACTATTTTAGGTCTTAAAAATAAATAATTATATATAAATCAATTTGGGGATAAATAAAGTCACTAATTAAAAAAGTCCACCGAAATCCTAGAGGTTTTGATGGGATTGTTGGTATTTATAAAATACACTAAAGAATCCATCAAAATCCATCAAACCCAACAATCCTTTAAAATCCTTATATTTTTTAATACCAGTGGATTGTTTTTAAGTCTTTTAAAATCCTGATTGAATACCAGTGGATTGTTTTTAAGTCTTTTAAAATCCTGATTGAATACCAATGGATTATTTTTAAATCCTTTAAAATCCTGATTGAATACCAACAGACTTTTTTATAAGAAAAAAGTCCTTTAAAATCCCACGAAATCTTAAACGAATACACCCCCCTAAGTGGTAAGAAAAAGTTTGGGAATATAAATTATATACACATTTTTCTCAGCCTATAAATACCATTGCTCATTCACTTGCCATTACTCCAAAAATCAAAATTGAAAAAAAAAAAA
>JAPKLY010000013.1:2985703-3003307 GCA_026898435.1 Prunella vulgaris | reverse complement strand
CTTGAAATCAACCTACACTTGGGTGCGTAACTCTCAAGGAGCTATCAGTAAGGCTGTGGTTGATGATCGGGTGGGTTAGGATCCTAATCCCAAACGTACTCGAAAGGTTGTTTCAGATTCTGAGTGGAAGACGGTGGGGAACCGAACTACTGGCATGCTTGCCAAGTCCTTCGTTGAGCACCCCTCTCGTTGAGCATCCTAAACCCTAAACCCCAAACCCCAAACCCCAAACCCAAAGCCCAAAGCCCAAAGCCCTAAACCCCAACCCCTAAACCCCAACCCTTAACCCTAAACCCTAAACCCTAAACCCTAAACCTAAACCCTAAACCCCTAAAACCCTAAAACACTAAACCCTAAACCCCTAAACCCCTAAAACCCTAAACCCCAGACCCCAGACCCTAGACCATAGACCCTAGACGCTAGACCCTAAACCTAAACCAAAACCCCAAAACCCCAAAACCCTAAACCCTAAACCCTAAACCCTAACCCCTAACCCCTGAACCCCTAAACCCCTAAAACCTAAACCCTAAACCCTAAACCCTAAACCTCTCTATCTTACTCTTCCCTCTCGCCTCTGAAATCCCCCAAAAAACAAATCCCCCATTTTGTGCATTGCCTGGAGTTTCAATCCCCAAAAAATCTCATTCCTCAATTCTTGCATCTGCCTTACCTGGTAACGTGCCGGTCGGTGTTGCGACAGTGCCGGTGACGCTTTCGCCTGGTCACACGACTGCCTCAGCTCCCCAATATTCCCCCGTCTCTCACTCGAAAACACCCACCTCTGATCCCCACGAAACTCCCTCCTCTGTTCTAGATTTGGGTCACCATGAATCCATCCTTTTTTGCCCAAAATTATCGTCTGCAATCCGAAAGGAGTGGCTGCTCTTTCCTCTTTAGTCGCCCAAATTGATGGTGATGTTGTTGCCGCGAAGCCCCAAATTTCCTCTGCCTCTCAATCAAAACTATCTCTGAACCGAAAGGTGTGGTCACACCTACCTTTTCCATCGCTCAGAAAGTCGTTGCCCCCGTTGCCGCTTTGATTCTCTCACCTAATTTCATCACCAACCCCCAGCCCATTCCCTCTACCTCTTGTAATAAATCCTTTGCCAGTGTTGGCAAAATTCCTGAAATCCCTTCTTTCCAAAATCCCTCTAATTTTCTTCTCTTTGATGACTCTAAAATTAGGAAAATTATAGCCATGTATCGTGATGATAAAAATCTAAAAATTGAATTTTCTTGGGATAATATTATCTCTGTGTCTGGTCCTTGGAAACTTTCGATTTTTGGAAAAATTTCACATGCCATTCCTACCTCGAAGGATATTAATGATTCTCTGTCTCGTTTGGGTTTCACGGGTTCTTTCCATTGGAGTTGGGTTAACTTTTGCCATATTTGTATTAAGTTCACTTCTGAGGATGATTTCACTCGTATGTGGATGCAACCCTCTTGGATGATTCGGGGATGTCCAATGCGAGTCTTCAAGTGGACCCCAGATTCTGATCTTTCACACGAGGCTCCTATAGCTCCTGTGTGGGTGACATTTCCTGGCCTTCCCGTCCACTTGATTCACATGGACGCTTTGTTCACTATTGCCAAGGAATTTGGCAAGCCTTTGTAGGTCGATCGGCAGACTGCCGAGCACTCCAAATTATCTTGTGCTCGAGTGTGTATTGAGATGGATTTATTGCATGAGCCTATCCCAGAGTTTGAGATTGATATCTGTGGTGTCTCACACACACAGAAGGTGGTCTATGAGAATAGGCCCAAGTATTGTGTTGGATGTCGCCATATAGGGCATGATCAGTCTGAGTGTTACATTATGGAGAACAAGCCCCGGTCCCCAAGATGGGGTCATCCTCCCGTTCGTCTTGCTAGTCGGGGGCCTCACCAGCCGTCTTCTAGTCGCCCCCTACCGAGGGCAAGGCTGTTGCTAATGCCAGTGTTCATCCTACCGTTGGGGAATCTGAGTGGAAGACCGTGGGTCGTCGGGCCTCTGGCATACTTACCAAGTCCTTTGTGGATCGCCCCCTCGGGCGAAGCATACCTATTACTTGCCACTTCAGTCTGCTGATGTGGAGGATGGTGAGTTTGTTGCACACTTGACTGATGAGCTGGCTGATTCTATTGAGGGCTCCGATGACTCTTCCTCAGTTGAGATGACTGATTCTGGGTGATGATTCCGATGATACATCCTCTACGAGTTCTGATCCTAGGGAGTTACAGTGTGCTACCAGTCGTGCTCAGCACGATCTTTAGGTTGATACCTTTGATTCTCGCACTTTGGTTCCTTTGGAGCTTTGTCAGGTTGGGAGTAGTTTTGCCTCTCAACCGGGTCAGATTGTTATGATTGCCGAGGTGGTAGAGTCCTCTACTGCCTCGCTTATATCCACTGGGGCAGAGTCCGATGGGTGGCAGCCTGTTCGGGGAGCTTCTTACCAAAGATCAACTTGACTTTCGGCTCATGGTAGAGGTCGAGGTCGGCTAGGTTCTCAATCGGTGCCTATTTCTTGATTTTTGATGTGTAGTTTTTTATTTTACCTATTTGACTTTCGCCCACCTTGAGTGGTACAATTTGTAGTTCTTGATTCCTACCTATGTCCGGGCTTGTCAGCGTAGGTTTAGGACCACCTAGTTCTTGTTGTTCCTTGATTCCTTCCTATGTCCGGGTTTGTCGGCATAGGTTAGGACCACCTGTGTACTCTTGATTCTGAGCTATATATATTTCTATTTTCCAAAAAAAACCCTAAACCCTGAACCCTAAACCCTAAACCATAAGGTAAGGTGAGAAGAGGACATGTGAACATCTGCATTAACAAGAAAGGCCGTGGAATTGGGAACTATTTCTACAGGATTAGCGTTGGATTTTTGGGAAACCGAAAAAGTGGCCACATCGGAATTTTGGGATTTCTGGGAATGGTGGTGACCGAAAGAAGCAGATGGTCAATGATCAAGAAGTAATGGGACGCGATCTCCGGCAGGCTGGGAACTGAGAAAAGATTTTAAGGTTTCATTAAATTGAGTTCAAATTTTCTCTTCATTAGTACCCTCCCCTGGATACCGAAGGTATGGAGGCAAGCCATATTTATTAACATCAACATCCACATACGAGAAGGAAAAAGATGGGATAAAAATACCCAAACGATCCTTAGCATCAAGGATTGGGCGAGTGGCAGAAGAATCACCGATAAGGTCAACAGTAGATAAAAGATAAGGGAAACACTGGGGAATAGCCTCAGCACGACGTGTTGGGGAGGAAGGAGAAGATTGGATTCCAGTCTCGGAACAAAGTTTAATTGAATAATTCCCAAAATCCAAAATATAAGGAATCAGATCAGAAGGATAACCATTGTAAAAGGGACAAGGGGGCAGGTTTCGTATGTAGGCCTTGGCCGCAGAAAATGAAGAAACATCTAAGTGGGGAGGAACAGATGAAGCATATGAAAGAGGAGGAGAATTCATGAAGAACAAGATGATTCAAAAATAAAAAAAAATGCAGCAACAAACAAGATAAAAAATTAAAAACCTAAAATCCAAGATGCCCGATGCCAAAACAAACCAGCACAAACCAATCAAGCAATCAAACAATTAATCACCGGAATCGTAGGCCAACCGGTTGGCCATCCTTGAAATGTGTGTGTTCTTGGTGTGGAAGTGTGTGTTTTAGGAATCTAGAGATTAGAGAGAGCATTTGTTGAGAGATTGGGGGTTTTTTGTTAAGGGTTGTAGGGCTTAGGGCTTGGGGGTTCAGGGGTTCAAGGGAGGGGTTCGGGGTTCAGGGTTTAGGTTTTGGGGTTCAGCTTTTTGGGGTTGAGGGTTTGGGGTTCCGGTTTCGGTTTTGGCATTTGGGTTTAGGGTTTATTGTTTAGAGGTTTGAGGTCTATGGGTTGGGGTTTAGGGGTCTAGGGGTTTAGGATGTAGGGTTTAAGGTTTACTGAGGGTTTTGGGGTTTAAGGAGGGTTTTGGGGTTTTGGGTTGGTTTTAGGATTTATGGTTTATGGATTTGGAGGTTTTAGGTTTTGGGTTTGGGATTTGAGGTTTAGGGGTTTGGGGTTGGGGGATTAGGGGTTTCGGGTTAGGGTTTAGGGTTTAGACTTTAGGATTGTAGGGTTGTAGGGGTGTAGGGTTTAGGGCTTCAGGGGAGGGGTTTAGGGGGTTGGGGTTAGTGTTTGGGTTTAGGGGTTATGGTTTAGGGTTTCAGGGTTTTAGGTTTTGGGGTTTGGGGGGTTTTGGTGGTTAAGGTTTGGGGCTTGGGCCTTAGGTACTAGTTGTAAAATAGATACTAGTTATAAACAAGTTACAAGACTGGTACCAGTTTTGTAACTAGTACCAGATACAATACCGGTACCATATACAAATCGGTACCAGATACAATACCGGTACCAGTTACAATACTGGTATCAGTTACAAGACTGATACTAGATACAATACCGGTACCAGTTACCAGACTGGTACCAGTTACCGGTACCAGTTACAAAACCGGTACCAGTTACAAGACTGGTACCAGAAACAATATCGGTACCAGTTACAAGACTGGTACCAGTTACAAGACTAGTACCAGTTACAAAATCGGTACCAGTTACAAAATTGGTACAAGTTACAACTAAACCTTAAACCCTAACACCCTAAACCCTAACACCCCAAACCCCTAACCTAACCCCTAAACCCTAATACCCTAACACCCTAAACCCAAACACCCTAACACCCTAATACCCTAACACCCTAAACCCAAACACCCTAAACCCTAACCCCAAACACCCTAAACAAACTGAACTTTCTCCCTCTACAAATGTTCTTTCCACTCTCTAGAACACACACTGTTTCACCAAGAACACACACACTGCAAGCATTGCCAGCCGTTTGGCCTTCCATTCCGGTGATTAGTTTTTATCTTTGTTCGTGTTTGTGTGCATGATCGACCTTGGAATCTCTCCAGGT
Source organism: Prunella vulgaris (assembly GCA_026898435.1). Classification (NCBI taxonomy): domain Eukaryota; kingdom Viridiplantae; phylum Streptophyta; class Magnoliopsida; order Lamiales; family Lamiaceae; genus Prunella; species Prunella vulgaris. The sequence continues at coordinate 2,998,372 of JAPKLY010000013.1, read as the reverse complement.
TCTTCTGTTTGTTTTTTAATTTTTTTTATTTACGTGTTTCTGTGCCTTTATTTTTATTTTTGAATCATCGCTCACCTTCATGACTTCACAAGCAAGTTCTCTTGAATCGTCCCATCCATCACCTGTCCAAAGTGTTCTTGGCCATTCCCAACCCCCACATTTGGAGACTTCTTCTTTTGACATGGCCAAGGAATGTTTGCATAGTCTCCCTCCTTGTCCATCTTATTCAGGTTATCCCTCTGATCCCATTGATTATATTCTTTCTTATGGAAATTATTCAATATATGATCGTCCTACCTGTGGTTCTAGTTCTGCCCCTTCTTCTCCGAAGCATGGTGCTGAAGCTATCCCTAATCGCTTCTGTTAATGAGATCTTCGCAGAGGAAGGTACGTGAATATTCCATGTGAATTCGAAGAGCAAGGTGCGTGAATATGGGCTGAATTTATGGCAAGGTGAGAAGAAGACACGTGAATGACTGCAATAACAAGGAAGGCCACGGAATTGTGAACTGTTTCTTCAGGATTAGCGTCAGATTTTTGGGAAACCGAAAAAGAGGCCACATCGGAATTTTAGGATTTCTGGGAATGATGGTGACCGGAAGAAGCAGCCAGTCGATTATCAAGAAGTAATGGACCAGACGCGATCTCCGGTAGGATGGGAAATTAAAAAAGATTTCAAGGTTTCATTAAATTGAGTTTGAATTTTCTCTTCATTAGTACCCTCCCCAGGATACCGAAGGTATGGAGGCAAGCCAAATTTATTAACATCAACATCCACATACGGGAAGGAAAAGGATGGGATAAAAACACCCAAGCGATCCTTAGCATCAGGGATTGGGCGAGTGGCAGAAGAATTACCGATAAGACCAACAATAGATAAAAGATAAGGGAAACACTGGGGAATAACCTCAGCACCTCGTGTCGGGGAGGAAGGAGAAGATTGGGTTCCAGTCTCTAAACGAAGTTCAATTGAATAATTCCCAAAATCCAAAATATAAAGAATCGGATCAGAAGGATAACCATTGTAAGAGAGACAAGGTGGCAGGTTTCGAAGGTAGGCCTTGGCCGCAGAAAATGAAAAAACATCTAAGTGGGGAGGAACATATGAAGCATACGAAAGAGGAGGAGAATTCATGAAGAACAATGTTGGTCCCTAAAGAAGACTTTGAGTCTTCTTATTTTGAAAACAACTGACTATACAATCAGCTGAGTGCGCAGTGTCTTTTTGTGCGGAAACATTTTTAGTTTAATCCTTTTAAAGAAAACCTTTTATTTAGTGCAGCAAGTTAGAGCAATAAAATAAAGCAGATAAAAGACAAGATTTATAGTGGTTCGGACCAACTGTCCTACATCCACTCTCCTCAATCCAACTTGGAGTTGAGGGGCTCTCTTACTTACTAACTTCCTTACAACTTTCAAGAGAAAACTCTCTAACAACTCTTGTTAGTGCACACTTGCATCTAACTTCTAGACTTCTACAAAGTCTTTACAAATGATAAATAAATATGTAGGGTTGTGTGAGTACAAAGAGAATTGTGCAGCGATTCTGCTAGTTGATCATGTGTAAAAACTATATTTAATCTTCTCTATGGTACTCATATTTATAGGTGTCAAATACTAGCCGTTAGAGTTGACTAGAATTTGAAATCCCTATAAATATGTAGTCAATCAATCAAAGTGATTGATTGATTCTTGATCTCCAAGTTGATATCTTTCCATCTTGGCTTTGATCTTCAATCTAATTTGACTTGATTGATTGCCTATGATTCTGGAAATCATGTTGCTGTGATCTTGTCCCCTTGACATGATTGACTTTCTGTAAATAGTACGTCTATGCAACGGCATCAGATGACCTCACTCATCTTCATCAGATGACGTGGTCTGATGGTCTGCTCCAGATGACCTGGTCTACTGGTCTGCTTCCAGATGACGTGGTCTGCTGGTCTGCTCCAGATGACCTAGTCTGCTGGTCTGCTCCAGATGACGTGGTCTGCTGGTCTGTTTCCAGATGACGTGGTCTGCTGGTCTGCTCCAGATGACCTGGTCTGCTGGTCTGCTTCCAGATGACGTGGTCTGCTACTCTGCTCCTGATGACCTAGTCTACTGGTCTGCTCCAGATGACCTGGCTCCGCTTAAGCAGACCTTACTCCGCTTGTTTTAATGTCATCAAAACATAAGGGATCAATAAACAAGATGATTAAAAAAAAGCGCAGCAACAAACAAGATAAAAATTAAAAACCTGAAATCTAAGCTGCCGGATGCCAAAATAAACCAGCACAAACCAATCGAGCAATCAAATAATTAATCACCGGAATCGTAGGCCAACCGGCTGGCCATCCTTGAAATGTGTGTGTTCTTGGTGTGGAAGTGTGTGTTTTAGGAATCTAGAGATTGGAGAGAGCTTTTGTAGAGAGATTGGGGGGATTTTTGGTTTAGGGTTGTAAGGCATAGGGCTTGGGGGTTCAGGGGTTCATGAGAGGGGTTCGGGGTTCAGGGTTTGGGTTTTGGGGTTCAGTTTTTGGGGGTTAAGGGGTTCGGGTTCGGGTTCGGGTTCGGGTTCGGGTTTTGGGGTTTTGGTTAAGGATTTTGGGTTGTGAGTATTCGGGTTTATGGTTTAGGGGTTTGGGGTCTATGGGTTGGAGTTTAGGGGTGTAGGGGTTTAGGATATAAGGTTTAAGGTTTATTGAGGGTTTCGGGATTTAAGGAGGATTTTGGGGTTTAGGGTTGGTTTTAGGATTTATGGTTTAGGGATTTGGAGGTTTTGGGTTTTGGGTTTGGGATTTGCAGTTTAGGGGTTTGGGGATGGGGATGGGGATTAGGGGTTTGGGGTTAAGGTTTAGGGTTTAGAGTTTAGGATTGTAGGGTTGTAGGGGTGTAGGGTTTAATGCTTCAGGGGTTCAAGGGAGGGGTTTAGGATGTTTAAGGGGTTGGGGTTAGCGTTTGGGTTTAGGGGTTATTGTTTAGGATTTCAGGGTTTCGAGTTTGGGGGTTTTGGGGGTTAAGGTTTGGGGCTTGGGGCTTAGGTACTAGTTGTAAAATAGATACTAGTTATAAACCAGTTACAAGACTAATACCAGTTTTGTAATTGGTACCAGATACAATACCGGTACCAGTAACAAGACTGGTACCAGATACAATACCGGTACCAGTTACAAGACTGGGACCAGATACAATACCGGTACCAGTTACAATACGGATACCAGCTACCATACCGGTACCAGTTACAAGACTGGTACCAGATACAAGACTGGTACCAGTTACAATACTGGTACCAGTTACAAGACTGATACCAGATACAATACTGGTACCAGGTACAATACCGGTATCAGTTACAAGACTGATACCAGTTACCCAGTACCAGTTACATAACCGGTACCAGTTACAAGACTGATACCAGATACAATATCGGTACCAGTTACAATACTAGTACCAGTTACAAAATCGGTACCAGTTACAAAATTAGTACCAGATACAATACCGGAACTAGTTACAACTAAACCTTAAACCCTAAACCCTAACATCCTAACACCCTAAACCCCTAACATAAACTCTCTAAAACACTCACTGTTACACCAAGAACACACACACTGCATGCATTGCCAGCCGGTTGGCCTTTGATTTCAGAGATTAGTTTTTTGCTTTGTTCATTTTCGTGTGCATGATTGACTTTGGAATCTCTCCCGGCTAGTCGGGGGCCCCACCAACCGTCCTCTAGCCACCCTCCTTCGAAAGGTAATGTCGTGGCTAATGATAGGGTTCCTTCTGCTGTTGTGGAGTCCGAGTGGAACACAGTGGGAGGTCAAGCTTCTGGCATGCTTACCAAGTCCTTTGTGGATCGCCCCCCTCGGGCAAAGCATATTTATTATTCCCCTCTACAGTCTGCTGATGTGGAGGATGGGGAGTTGGTTGTTCATGAGACGGTTGAGTCAGCTGAGGGTTCTAGTTCTGCCCCTTCTTCTCCGAAGCAGATGGATTCTACAACTAATTTTGAGGGGGTTGGCAAGGTTTTGTGGCATAGACCTAATGTTAAATTTAATGTTGGGCATAATGTTGGATGAAATGTCCCAACATCAAGTCCAACATTTAATTTGCACTCCCTGGACATCACAAATTACTTACCCACTAGGTCAACATGAAGCAGGAAAGTGATATGCACACAACTGCTACATGTCACATAAGATTAGTGATGGTCATCGGACAACGGTTAACGCACGACATGCCTGAGCACCGGTCAACGGATGGCGGTTGTGAATATTCCGTAAATGATGGTAAACACTCAAAATGAGTATTGTGGGATGACAGTTGGCGCACGGCATGCCCGAGCGCCGACCAATGGATGACGGTTGTGGACATTGCAAAAATAATAGTAAACACTCAAATTGAGCTTTGTGGGATGATGGTTGGCGCACGGCACGCCCAAGCACCGGCCATTGGATGACGGTTGGTGTACAGCACGCCTGATCACCGGCCAACGGATGACGGTTGGTGCACGGCATGCTTTACCGCCGGCCATTGGATGACGGTTGATGAAAATAGGCGAACACAATATGTACCATCCCGCAGAATGGGCGGTCGCAATGTGTCCCGACATGCTGATGGGCAAACGGAACGTTTACATTCTCATCAGATGGGCAGACGCGGCGTGTACCATCTCGCCTAGGTCAAACATAAACACGTGCCAGTCGTCATGCCGGATGGGGAGACACGGCATGTGTCGTTCCGTCGGATAGGTAGACAAAACACGTGCGGTTATGCCGGATAGGGAGACAGTGTGCATGCCCAAGTTAAATGCAATCGATGCGGAAAATGTAGAAAACCTAAAATTTGAGAACTCTAATGCAAATTCTAACAGCAGAAATGAATTTCACGATCGATTTCGTGGACAGTGGGATGGTTTTTGTGGCAAATGAGTGTCATTTGATTTTTTTTCCCATTTAATTGATAATTGATCTAGAAAAAATTAAAAAATCTAAAATTCGGGATCTCATATGCAAAATCTAACTGCATAAATAGATTCCCTGATTGATTTTAAGTGGAGTGGCATATTTTCGTGGAAAAAAGGTGTCAATTGATTTTTTTCCCATTTTTTAGTAATCGATCGAGAAAAAAGATAAAAAAACTTAAAATTTGAAATCTCAAATGCAAAATTAAAACTTTTTAAAGGGATTTTGCAATCGATTTTTAGTGGGGTGACAAGGTTTCGTGACAAAACTCCAAGCGGTTATATTTTTAAGTTTTTTCCTACTTTTCCCGATTAATCTTCGATCGATCGTGAAGAACATTGCGTTTTGGCACCTCCAATGCAAAATCTAACTGCAAAGATGGATTCTACAGCTGATTTTTAGGGGGTTGACAAGGTTCCGTGGCATACACCTAATGTTAAATTTAATGTTTGACTTAATGTTGGGCATAATGTTGGATGAAATGTCCCAACATCAAGTCCAACATTTCATTTGCACGCCCTGGACATCACAGGTGACTTACCTACCAGGTCAACATGAAGCAGGCAAGTGATATGCACACAACTGCTACATATCACATAAGAAGAAGAGCTAGTGAAGGTCATCGGACTACGATTAGAGCCCAACACGCCCGAGTGCCGAACAACGGATGGCGATTTTGAATATTACTGAAATGATGGTAAATGCTCAAACTGCGCACTGTGGGATGACAGTTGGCACACGAGCACCGGCCAATGAATTACGGTTGTGGGCACTACGGAAACGACGGTAAACACTCAAATTGAGCATTGGGGGATGACGGTTGGCACACGGCATGCGCAAGCGCCAATCATTGGATGACGGTTGGTGCACGGCACACACGATCACTGGCCAACGGATGACGGTTGGTGCACGGCACACCCGAGCATCGGCTATCAGATGACGGTTGATGAAAATAGGCGAATACAACGTATTCCATCCCACCAGATGGGCGGTCACAACGTGTCCCGACCCGCTGATGGACAGATGGAACGTGTACATTTCCATCGGATGGGCAGACGCATCGAGTACCATCACGCCGAGGTAAAAAACAAACGTGCGTCACCCGTCATGCCTGATGGGGAGACACGACGTGTGTCGTTCCATCGAATAGGCAGACACAACGCGTACCGTCATGCCAGATGGGGAGACACTGCTCATGCCCAAGTCAAATGCAATTGATCCGAAAAAGATAGAAAACCTGAAATTTGAGAACTCTAATTCAAATTCTAACTGCAGAAATGGATTTCACGATCGATTTTGTGGGCAGTGGGAAGGTTTTTGTAGCAAATGGGTGTCATTTGATTTTTTTCCCGTTTAATTGACAATTAATCTAGAAAAGATCAAAAAACATGAAATTTGGGATTTCAGATGCAAAATCTAACTGCATAAATGGATTTCTCAATCAATTTTAAGGGGAGTGGAATATTTTCGTGGCAAAAGGGTTGTTGGGAAATCCCTTATGTTTTGATGAGATTAAAACTAGCTGACCTTAGGAAGTCAGCTGGTGTCAGATCAGATCAGATGAGGATGGCCAGCTGCGGAAAGTCAGCCGAGGTGCAAGTCATCAGCTGATCAGCTGAGGATAAATTAGCTGAGGTCAGACCAGCTGAGGTGCAGAAATCAGACGAGGCCTTATCAGCAGAGGAGCACCCAGATCAGCTGAGATACGTTCAGGACAGCTATGACTCAACATACCAGCTGAGCCCTGTACATATCAGTCGAGGACCACCAGTAGCAGCTGAGGTCGTCTGAAGCAGTTGCTTAGAAGATCTATTTACAGAAAATCAATCATATCAAGAGGACAAGATCACAGTAACGGCTAGAAGATTTCTAGAATCATAGGCAATCAATCAGTTTGAAGATCAAGCCAAAGATGGAAAGATATCAACCTGGAAATCAAGAATCAATCAATCACTCTGATTGATTGATTACATATTTATAGGGATTTCAAATCCTAGTCAACTCTAACGGCTAGTTTTTATACCTATAAATATGAGTACAAAAGAGAAAATAATAACGTTCCTACCCGCGATTACATTAGCATATGGGCTGCACTTTTTCCTCTATACACAAACACACTCATTATACTTTATTATTCATTTGTAAGACTTTGTAGAAGTCGATCAGTTAATTGCAAGGCTGTTTGCACTAACAAGTTGTAAGAGTGATTTCTCTCGAAGGTTGTAAGGGAGTTAGTAAGTGAGTAAGAGAGCCCCTCAACTCTAAGTTGGATTGAGGAGAGTGGATGTAGAACAGTTGGTCCGAACCACTATAAATCTTGTGTTTTTATTTGCCTTATTTTATTGCTCGAACTTGCTGCACTAAATAAAAGGTTTTCATTAAAAGGATTTAACTAAAAAAGTTTCCGCACTAAGACACTGCGCACTCAGCTGATTTTCAAAACAAGAAGACTCAAAGTCTTCTTTAGGGACCAACAAGGGTGTCAATTGATTTTTCCCATTTTTTCGGTAATCGATCGAGAAAAGATAAAAAACTTAAAATTTGAGATCTCAAATGCAAAATCTAACTATTTAAATGGATTTCGCGATCGATTCTTAGTGGGGTGGCAAGGTTTCGTGACAAAACTCCAAGCAGTTATATTTTTAAGTTTTTCCCCACTTTTCCCGATTAATCGTCGATCGATCATAAAGAATGTTGTATTTTGGCACCTTAAATGTAAAATCTAACTGCAAAGATAGATTCTACAGCTGATTTTGAGGGGGTTGGCAAGGTTTTGTGGCATATACCTTATGTTAAATTTAATGTTGGACTTAATGTTGGGCATAATATTGGATGAAATATCCCAACATAGTGTCCAACATTTCATTTGCACACCCTGGATATCACAAGTGACTTACCCACTGGGTCAAAATGAAGCAGGCAAGTGATATGCATACAACTGCTACATGTCACATAAGAAGAAGAGCAAGTGACGGTCATTGGACGACGGTTGGTGCACAATACGCCCGAGAGCCGGTCAATAAATGACGGTTGTGAATATTGCAGAAATGATGGTAAACGCTCAAAATGAGAATTGTGGGATGACAGTTGACACACAGCACTCCCAACCGCCGGCCAATGGATGATGGTTGTGGGCACTGTGGAAATGACAGTAAACAATCAAATTAAGCATTGTGGGATGACGGTTGGCGCACGACACACCCAAGCGCCGGCCATTGGATGACGATGGATTCTACAGCTGATTTTGAGGGGGATTGGCAAGGTTTTGTGGCATAAACCTAATGTTAAAGTTAATGTTGGGCATAATGTTGGATGAAATATCCCAACATCGAGTCCAATGTTTCATTTGCACGCCCATGACATCATAAGCGACTTACCCACCAGGTCAGCATGAAGCAGGCAAGTGATATGCACACAACTGCTATATGTCACATAAGAAGAAGACCTAGTGATGGTCATCGGATGACGGTTGGTGCATGATACGCCCGAGCACCGGTCAATGGATGACGGTTGTGGATATTGCAGAAATGATGGTTAACGCTCAAAATGAGCTTTGTGAGATGACAGTTAGCGCACGGCACGCCCGAGCGCCGGCCAATGGATGACGGTTGTGGGCATTGCGGAAATGACAGTAAACACTCAAAATGAGCATTGTGGGATGACGGTTGGCGCATGGCACGCCCAAGCGCCGACCATTGGATGATGGTTGGTGCACGACACGCTCGATCACCAGCCAACAGATAATGATTGGTACACGGCACGCCTGAGCGCTGGACATCGAATGACGGTTGATGAAAATAGGCGAACACAACGTGTACCATCCTACCAGATGGGAGGTCGCAACGTGTTCCGACCTGCCGATTGGTAAACGGAACGTGTACATTCCCATCGGATGGGCAGACGCAGCGTGTACCATCCCGCCGAGGTTAGACACAAACGTGTGTAATCCATCATGCCGGATTTGGAGACACGGCATGTGCCGTTCTGTCGGATGGGCAGACACAACACATGTCATCATGCTAGATGGGGAAACACTGTGCATACCCAAGTCAAAAGCAATCGATCGGGAAAAGTTAGAAAACCTAAAATTTGAGAACTCTAATTCAAATTATAATAGCATAAATGAATTTCACGATCGATTTCATAGGCAATGGGAAGGTTTTCGTGGCAAATGGGTATCATTTAATTTTTTTCCCGTTTAATTAACAATTGATCTAGAAAAATAAAAAAACCCGAAATTCAGGATATTAAATGCAAAATCTAACTGCATAAATGGATTTCCCAATCGATTTTAAGGGGAGTGGCATATTTTCGCGCAAAAGAGTGTCAATTGATTTTTTCCTGTTTTTTGGTAATCGATCGAGAAAAGATAAAAAGGATTTTGCAATCGATTTTTAGTTTAGCGGTAAGGTTTCGTGGCAAAAGGGTGTCAATTGATTTTTTTCCCATTTTTTTGGTAATCGATCGAGAAAAGATAAAAAACTTAAAATTCGAGATTTCAAATGCAAAATCTAAATGTGTAAAAGGATTTTGCAATCGATTTTTAGTGGGGTGGCAAGGTTTCGTTGCAAAACTCCAAGCGAATATATTTTTAAATTTTTTCCCACTTTTCCCGATTAATTATCGATCAATCGTGAAGAACGTTGCATTTTGGCACCTCCAATGCAAAATCAAACAGCAAAGATGTATTCTACAGCTAATTTTGAGGGGGTTGGCAAGGTTTTGTTGCAGAGACCTAATGTTAAATTTAATGTTGGACTTAATGTTGGGCGTAATGTTGGATGAAATGTCCCAACATCGAGTCCAACATTTCATTTGCACGCCCAGGACATCACAAGCGACTTGCCCACCAGGTCAACATGAAGTAGACAAGTGATATGCACACAACTGCTACATATCACATAAGAAAAAGAGCTAGTGACGGTCATCAGATGACGGTTGGTGTACGACACACCCGAGCGCCGGTCAACAGATGATGGTTTTGAGTGTTGCAGAGATGATGGTAAATGCTCAAAATGAGCATTTTAGGATAACGGTTGGCGCACGGCACGCCCGAGCGCTGTCCAATGGATGACGGTTGTGGGCATTGCGGAAATGACGGTAAACACTCAAAATGAGCAATGTGTGATGACGGTTGATGCACGGCATGCCCAAGCGCCGCCCATTGGATGACGGTTGGTGCACGACATGTCCGATCACTGGCCAACGGATGACGGTTGGTGCACGGCACTCTCGAGCACCAGCCATCGGATGACAGTTGATGAAAATAGGCGAACATAACGTGTACCATCCCGCCGGATGGACGGTCACAATGTGTCCAGACCCACCGATGGGCAGATGGAACGTGTACATTCCCATCGGATGGGCAGACACAGCGTGTGCCATCCTGCCCAGGTCAGACACAAATGCGTGCCAGTCGTCATGCCGGATGGGGAGAAATGATGTGCGCCGTTCCGTCAGATGGGAAGACACAATGCATGTCGTCATGCTGGATGGGGAGACACTGTGCATGCCCAAGTCAAATGCAATCGATCGGGAAAAGGTAGAAAATCTGAAATTTGCGAACTCTAATGCTAATTCTAACTGCAGAAATGGATTTCATGATTGATTTCGTGGGCAGTGGGAAGGTTTTCGTGGCAAATGGGTATCATTTGATTTTTTCCAGTTTAATTGACAATTTATCTAGAAAAAATCGAAAAACCTAAAATTTGGGATCTCAGATGCAAAATCTAACTACATAAATGAATTCCCCGATCGATTTTAACGGGAGTGGAATATTTTCGTGGCAAAAGGGTGTCAATTGATTTTTTTCCTATTTTTAGGTAATCGATCGAGGAAAGATAAAAAAAACTTGAAATTTGAAATCTCAAATGCAAAATCTATCATTTAAAGGGATTTCTCGATCGATTTTTAGTAGGGTGGCAAGGTTTCGTGGTAAAACTCCAAGCGGTTATATTTTTAAATTTTTTCCTAATTTTCTCGATTAATCGTCGATCGATTGTGAAGAATATTGCATTTTGGTGCCTCCAATGCAAAATCTAACTGCGAAGATGGATTCTACAGCTAATTTTGAGGGGGTTTGCAATGGATGACGGTTGTGGGCATTGCGAAAATGATGGTAAACATTCAAAATGAGCATTGTGGGATGACGGTTGGCACACGGCATGCCCAAGCACCGGCCATTGGATGACGGTTGTTGCACGACACGTCCAATCACCTGCCAACACATGATAGTTGGTGCACGGCACGCCAGAGAGCCGGCCATCGAATCACAATTGATGAAAATAGGCGAACACAACATGTACCATCCCGCCGGATGGGCGGTCGCAACGTGTCGTGACCCGCCGATGGGCAGATGGAACATGTACATTCCCATCAGATGGGTAGACGCAGCGTGTATCATCCCACCTAGGTCAGACACAAATGTGTGCCAGCCGTTATGCCGGATGGGGAGACATGGTGTGTGCTGTTCCGTCGGATGGGCTGACACAACGCGTGCCGTCACGCCGGATGGGGAGACACTGCGCATGCCCAAGTCAAATTCAATCTATCAGGAAAAGGTAGAAATCCTAAAATTTGCGAACTCTAATACAAATTCTAGCTACAGAAATGGATTTCATGATTAATTTCGTGGGCAATGGGAAGGATTTTGTGGCAAATGGGTGTCTTTTGACTTTTTCCTATTTAATTGACAATTGATATAGAAAAGATCGGAAAACCTGAAATTTGGGATTTCAGATTCAAAATCTAACTGCATAAATGGATTCCCTAATTGATTTTAAGGGGAGTGGCATATTTTCGTGGCAATGGATGGTGGTTGTGTATATTACGAAAATGATGGTAAACGCTCAAAATGAGCATTGTGGGATGACGGTTGGCGCACGTCAAGCCCAAGTGCCGACCAATAGATGACGGTTGTGGGCATTACGGAAATAACGGTAAAAATTCAAAATGTGCATTGTGGGATGACAGTTGGCGCACGATATGCCCAAGCACCGGCTATTGGATGACGGTTGATGCACAACATATCTGATCACCGGCCAACGGATGAGGATTGGTACACGACACTCCCGAGCGCAGGCCATCGGATGATAGTTGATGAAAATAGGCGAACACAAAGTGTACCATCCCACCAGATGGGCGGTCACAACGTGTCCCGACCCGCCGATGGGCAAATGGAACGTGTACATTCCCATCAGATGGCCAGACGCAACGTGTACCATCCCGCCGAGATCAGACACAAATGTGTGCCAGCTGTCATGCCGAATGGGGAGAACGGTATGTGTCGTTCCGTCGGATGGGCAGACACAACGCATGTCGTCATGTTAGACGGGGAGACACTGTGCATGACCAAGTCAAATGCAATCGATCGAGAAAAGGTAGAAAACCTGAAATTTGCGAACTCTAATGTAAATTTTAACTGTAGAAATGGATTTCATGATTGATTTCGTGGGCAGTGGGAAGGTTTTCGTGGCAAATGAGTGTCATTTGATTTTTTTCCCGTTTAATTGACAATTGAACAAAAAAAGATCAAAAAACCTGAAATTCGGGATCTCAGATGCAAAATCTAACTGTATAAATGGATTTCCCGATCGATTTTAAGGAAAGGCATATTTTCATGGCAAAAGGATGTCAATTGAATTTTTCCCCTTTTTTTTAATAATCGATCGTGAAAAAATAAAAATAAAAACTTAAAATTCGAGATTTCAAATGCAAAATCTAACTG
>JAPKLY010000013.1:2906202-2985693 GCA_026898435.1 Prunella vulgaris | reverse complement strand
ATGAGAAAACTTGAAATTTGAAATCTCAAATGCAAAATTTAACTGTTTAAAGGGATTTCGCTATCGATTTTTAGTAGGGTGGCAAGGTTTCGTGACAAAACTCCAAGCGGTTATATTTTTAAGTTTTTTTCCACATTTCCCGATTAATCGTCGATGTTGGGACATTTCATCCAACATTAAGTCCAACATTAAATTTAACATTAGGTCTATGCCACAAAACCTTGCCAACCCCCCTCAAAATCAGCTGTAGACTCCATCTTTGCAGTTAGATTTTGCATTGGAGGTGCCGAAACGCAACGTTCTTCACAATCGAACGACAATTAATCAGGAAAAGTGGGAAAAAACTTAAAAATATATCCGCTTGGAGTTTTGCCACGAAACCTTGTCACCCCACTAAAAATCGATCGTGAAATCCCTTCACACAGTTAGATTTTGCATTTGAGATCTCGAATTTCAAGTTTTTTTATCTTTTCTCGATCGATTACTGAAAAAATGGGAAAATCAATTGACACCCTTTTGCCACGAAAATATGCCACTCCCCTTAAAATCGATCGGGGAATCCATTTATGCAGTTAAATTTTGCATCTGAGATCCCGAATTTCAAGTTTTACAATCTTTTCTAGACCTATTGTCAATTAAATGGGAAAAATCAAATGACACTCATTTGCCACGAAAACCTTCCCATTGCCCACTAAATTGATCGTGAAGTCCATTTATGAAGTTAGAATTTGTATTAGAGTTCTCAAATTTTAGGTTTTCTACCTCTTCCCGATCGATTGCATTTGACTTGGGCATCACAGTGTCTCCCCATCCGGCATGACGGCACGCATTGTGTCTACCCATCCGATGGAACGGCACACGACATGTCTCCCCATCCGGCATGATGGCTGGCACACATTTATGTCTGACCTCGGAGGGATGGTACTCGCTGCGTCTGCCCATCCGATGGGAATGTACACGTTCCGTCTGCCAATCGGTGTGTCGGGACACATTGCGACCGTCCATTCGGAAGGATGGTACACGTTGTGTTAGCCTATTTTCATCAACCATCATCCGATGGCCGGTGCTCGGGTGTGCCATGTACCAACCGTCATCCATTGATCGGTGATCGGGCGTGGCGTGCACTAATCTTCATACAATGGCCGGTGCTTGGGCGTGTGTCGTGCGCCAACCGTCATCCCAAAATTCTCATTTTGAGTGTTTACCATCATTTCCGTAATGCCCACAACCGTCATCCATTGGCCGGTGCTTGGGCATACCGTACGCCAACCGTCATCCCACAATGCTCATTTTGAGTGTTTACCATCATTTCTGCAATATCCACAACCGTCATCCGTTGATAGGCTCTCGGTCGTGTGCCAACCGTTATCTGATGACTGTCACTAGTTCTTCTTCTTATGTGACATGTAGCAGTTGTGTTCATATCACTTGTCTGCTTCATGTTGACCTAGTTGGTAAGTCGCTTGTGATGTCTTGGGTGTGCAAATGAAATGTTGGACTCGATGTTGGGACATTTTATCCAACATTATGTCCAACATTAAGTCCAACATTAAATTTAACATTAGGTCTATGCCACAAAACCTTGCCAACCCCCTCAAAATCAGCTGTAGAATCTATCTTTACCATTATCGATCGCAAAATCCCTTTAAATAGTTAGATTTTGCATTTGACATTTCGAATTTCAAGTTTTTTTATCTTTTCTCGATCGATTACCAAAAAACTGGAAAAAATTAATTGACACACTTTTACCACGAAAATATTCCACTCCCTTAAAATCAATCGGGGAATTCATTTATGCAGTTAGATTTTGCATCTGAGATCCCGAATTTTGATTTTTTCTAGACAAATTGTTAATTAAACGGGAAAAATTCAAATGACACCCATTTGCCACGAAAACCTTCCCATTGCCCATAAAATTGATCGTGAAATTCATTTCTGCTGTTAGAATTTGCATTATAGTTCTCAAATTTTAGGTTTTCTAACTTTTCCCGATCGATTGCTTTTGACTTGGGCATGCGAAGTGTCTCTCCATCCAGCATGATGGCATGCGTTGTGTCTGCCCATCAAACAGAACGGCACACGTCGTGTCTCCCCATCTAGCATGATGGCTAGCACGCGTTTGTGTCTAACCTCGGTGGGATGGTACACGCTGCGTCTACCCATCCGATGGGAATGTACACGTTCTGTCTGCCCATCGGCAGGTCGGGACACATTGCGACCGCCCATTCGACATGATGGTACATGTTGTGTTCGCCTATTTTCATCAACTGTCATCCGATGGCCAGTGCTCAGGCGTACCATGTACCAACCATTATCTGTTGGCAGTTGATCAGGCGTGTTGTGCACTAACCTTCATCCAATTATCGGCACTTGGGTGTGCCGTGCGCCAACCGTTATCCCACAATGCTCATTTTGAGAGTTTACTGTCATTTCCGCAATGCCCACAACTGTCATTCATTGGCCGGCGCTTGGGCGTGCCGTGCGCCAACTGTCATCTCACAACGCTCATTTTGAGCATTTACCATCATTTCCGTAATATCCACAACAGCCATTCGTTGACCGGCGCTCGGGTGTGTCATGCACCAACTATCATCCGATGACCATCACTAGCTCTTCTTCTTATGTGACATGTAGCTGTTGTGTGCATATCACTTGCCTGCTTCATGTTAACCTAGTGAATAAGTCGTTTGTGATGTCCTAGGCGTGCAAATAAAATGTTGGACTCGATGTTGGGATATTTCATCCAATATTATGCCCAACATTAAGTTCAACATTAAATTTAACATTAGTGTATGCCACAAAACCTTGCCAACCCCCTTAAAATCAGCTGTAAAATTCATCTTTGCAGTTAGATTTTGCATTGGAGGTGTCAAAACGTAATGTTCTTCATGATCAATCGACGATTAATAGGGAAAAGTGGAAACGCAATGTTCTTCATGTTCTTCAATTCAATTTTAGTGAAGACATCAGTTTAATCAAAGTTTTTCCCACAGAATGTTAAAAATGACCTGAAATTAGCGATGGCAAAATGACCCGCCCCGTAGTCGGCCCGCCCTGACCTGCTCCATTTGGGGCAGCCCGCCCCTCCCCGCCCCATCCTGAGAATGGGGCAGCCCCGCCCTGCGCATGGGACAGGGCAGGCATGGGTTTGCATTTTTACTGCCCCGCCCCATTGTATATATTAAATAAGTATATAATATTTTATAATATATAAATACATTCTATATATAATATTTTATAACATATAAAAAAATTAATATCCTACATTTATAATATATTAAATAAATTTAAAATTATATTATTTATTTATTTATTGTAACTCTAATGTAAAATTATTTTTAAATTATTTTTGTTGAATATATTTTGATAAATTTATTGCATTAATTTTATTTTAAAATAATTTTTTATTTGTCTAAAATATATATTATATTATATTATATTTTGGTATAAAATTATACTCCCTCCGTCCTAACTCTTTCTGTTTTTCTATTTCGGGACGTCCCAACTCTTTCTTCACACCTTAAAAAGGAAATATTTTACACTCACAAAAGTCAATAAAGTATACTTTTTATATTTTATTATTCAACTTCACACTCACATACTCCAATCTTTCCTTAATATGTGTGCCCGGATTTTTTTGAAGAAAGACCCGGGACGGAGGTAGTATATAACATAGGGCAGGATGGGGCAGAGCGGGGCGATCTGTCCCGCGACGGGGCAGGCATGAGGCGCAATGATCTGCCCGCAGTGGGGCATGGGGCAGGGCGGGGCAGAGGCGTGGGGCAGGCATGGGTTCTTAGATACCCGCCCTGCCCTGCCCCATTACCATCCCTACCTGAAATCTTATAATTGATACTTCAGCGGCTTTTTAAAATTAAAAATTCTGAAATAAAAGATGATACTTTAAGGACCTTTAGATACATTATATCATTTTATTGAAGGAACCATACTGATTGATGTAGTATACAGTATGCTATTTGAAACAAATATTGTGCTTTCGTTATTTATCTTTTCCCTTTAAACGTTTACCGTATTTAGGATCTTTCTAGAATTAGCTAAGAGATAGTTACATTGATTGTTGAGAATTTTTTTTAGAATTTTAACACCTTTTAACAAATTAAGGATAAAAAAAGGTACCTTCACACTGGCAAATTTCCTTATAATTTAAATATATTTTAATGAATTAAGAGTAGTTGATTCAGTTTATTTCTTAATGTGGGTGTGGAAAGATTTTGATCTTGGTTCAATGAAAATCATATTCTTGATATTTTATTCCTGTATTTCGATCATATTGTTCAGATTATTGTTAGTCACTCAAAATGCCACCAGGGCAACTGAACCTTATATTGCTGGTCATCATCTACTCCTTTCTCATGTTGCAACTATAAAACTATGTATTAGAATTGGGACATGGGGAGCTTAAACCATCAATTACATGAAAATACTGCAAGTTGATGAGGTTAACAAAGAACATGATGTTACAAGCTCAGGGTTCAACAATTGAATATAATGAATTAAAAGAATTCTCAGAATGGATTGCAAGTGTTGAGGATGGAGTATTGGGTGTTCAAAATGATGACCATGCAGTTATTGAGATTCTTGTAGATCTTATACTTGAATCTTCGGGTGATCTGATTATCCATTGTGCAGAGCATATATCTATATTATATAAATTCAGTGAATAATCGTACTATATTGTTACCAACACTTGATGTTGTAGACAATATAAATGAGTATATGTTTTCATTAAATTTTGGTGAGGAAAAAACATATATATGTCTAGATATATAGTGCATGCAAATCTGGTGTCAATGTCAATGTATTAGCAGATCTACACACGCCAGAGTTTCTAAAAGATATTAGGTGTTCAACTGTTCCTAATCATGAGCTAAAGTTGAAGGTTGGTACTCCAGTGATATTTTTTTATAAATATAGACCATTCACTTAGTTTGTGTAATGGGACTAGACTGATAATTACAAAATTTGGAACACATATTTTAGAACCTGAGATTACGAGAGAAAATAATGCAGGTCATCGTGTCTTGCTCCCAAGAACATCTCTAACCCCATGTGATCCAAGGTTACCATTTAAGTTTCAAAGAAGACAGTTTTCATTGATTGTTTCTTATGCCATGACAATAAATAAAAGTCAAGACCTATCACTTTCACACGTAGGTCTATTATTGAAAAAACCTGCTTTTAGTCATGACCAATTGTTGTCTGTAGCAATTTCAAGAGTTACTTAATCTAAGAGGACTCAAAATCTTAATTAGTGATCAAAACGAAATGACAGTCGGTCAACAAAAAGTGTTGGTGTATAAGGAAGTCTATCCAAATTTATAATTTTTTTATATTAAGTAAAGTTCATGCTTTTCTCTATATATAAAAAATACTCTTATGCTTTAATAATGATTTTTTTTTTTTGCATTATTTAAATTTGCACGATACTAATTTATTTAGTTATTATGTAAATAGACTTTAATACAATAATATTACGTATATTCGTTAATAAAAGCTTCAATCTTATAAGTATTTGATTAATATACAGAAATATTTATCTAATATACTTATAATATATATTAACTTCTCACCGTGCATCGCACGGGTGTAAATACTAGTTTATTTAAAATTATTCGTTATTCATTCTATATTTTTATTATTAGTAGCAGATTTTAACATAGAGGATTTAATTGCTTTCTTTGTGGATTTTAACAGATTTTATAGACGAATTCAATTGCTTTCTTTGTGGATTTCGACACTGCGGTAATATCAATTATATATCTTATTCTTTCATTTTAAATTTTGCAACGGATTATTTGATGCATTCTATTAAATTTGCTTTCTTGTTTAATTCAGATATGTTCTAATTTATTTATGTTCTAAACATGTGATTTATGATTAAGTACTCCTGTTAGGATTAGGCTAATTTCCTGTTCATTTGAGACTCATTTTATGTAATGCTTTATAATTTGAGATAACATTTAGGAATTTTGGTTTAATTAATTTGAATACGTGTATGCTTAAGACCATTAGGTGTACGAGTTCGATTAATTTAATTATATGATTTCTAAATTGTGAGTCTTGTTAATTTGGCTAATGCTTAGACCAGTTGTGTCAATTAGCTGAGGACAACTGCATAAAACACCGTAGTAATAATCGGTGAGAGCCGAATAGGATAGTTTAAGTACACTTGTGGGAAAGAATTAAATTATTAACACTCTAGGATATTAATTTGTCTTAAAGGCGGGAATGAGGGCTCTAGATGCACTTATCCCGACTCGTCGATGATAGACAACACAATTTAATTACTTGTCTATGGTATTAGACTTAATTAAGTGGTGGCTCTTGATCCTTCTATGTGAACACTTTTTATATCTTGGTCTAGACTAATAGGGGAAAAATTATCCCAATGATCATGTTTAGAGCATAATCTCAATCCTTGTACTTTCAACCTTGGAAGTTAATTAATTTGTTCTTAAGTTTAATTTCGTACTTAGTTTATTTTTTAATTCTATTTGATTTGTATGAGTAAAACATCATAGGAAACTACCCCCATTGAATTTCAATTCCTAGTTAGTTTTTTATTTTTCTTTAATTCAAACAATAAACAAATAATTCACTCTTAGTTTTATCTCATGTGGGTTCGATACTACTTGTCTATATTCTTACTTATACTACACGATCCCTTGCTCTTGAGGGTTTGGATTTTGTTTATTTGCAAAATTTAAGAACAAGTCAATTATAAATTCTTAAAATAATTTATATAATGTTTCAAATAAATTAAGTCCTAAATACACGGTGCAAAAATATTAAACCAAACACATCCCATTGATCTCAAGTTGTCCTTAAAACCTTCACCTGCAGTGCTCAGGAGTCCGAAATCCTATTTACCTCTCTGATTCTGCCATTCGTGTGGTTGACTGCTCCGGAGAAAGCTAGTCGGCATCAGCATACATATGTTCGATTTTACGACAAGGTAAGATTTTCGCTGATATTTGTATAGAGTCTGTTCAGCTCAAATAAGTTCATCTGTTGTAATCCATTTGTATGGTAGATTTCTTACGTGCTATATTACTACTCAAAGTTGCGCATTTGTTTCATGAAGTGGTGATCTGAATGATTTGGGTTTTATTTGTTGAAGAATGAGAAACAAGTAATCCTCAAGATTGTATAATTTTAACTGGAGAAGAAACTCGCTGCATTGCACAATATTACTATTTCTCTCTGCTTAACAAGTGCACTCAGCTCAAGATGGTCGATGGTAGGCGAGGGGGAAGACAAACGCTCCTACCCCTGCGATCCATCAGGCAACTCCCCAATACTGTCTCTTGCTGGTAATGGATGCTGTTATTTGAATTCAATAAAATACTAAACTCGAGCTGGTGGTTTCTGTATCGTATGATCACACACGAATTGTTTATAGGTATTGTGATTTTAAGTTTATGGCGTTCAATGAACCCTTGTTTCGCTTTGGCCGCAGGCACTCTAGGTTTTGCCCTTATCTCTCAATTTCTTTCTTTTTTTTAAAAAATATTGGCTCTGAGATTACTTTTTTTCTTGGGCTTTCTTGTAGGTGCTTGAGAATCTGGTTCTCCATGGGAATAGGATTTAGTTTGGCTGCTGTCTTTGGAGTTATGGCGGTCAGTACTTATCAGCATTCTCAATTCTGTTGTTTCTCTGAAACATATAATCTTCCCTTGCAAATGGTTAATTATCCTTTTGTCTTTTGATTTTTCTGTCAGCTTATGCTTTATCAACTGGCAAAAGCATCTCTTGTATATGCAGAAGGAAATGCACGGTCTGGTGACTCCTTGCTTGGCCTTTCCCTTTTGGTCAGTATTACTATCATGTTATCTATCTGAATCTGCTGTTTCCCACACTTCTGGAATTTACAACTTCATGTTCTGGGTCTGGGTAATCAGATGCTTGTTATCTGAAACTGGATCTTTTTAACATTTTTATGTGCTTTGAGCAAAGTTGTAGAAGTCGGAAATCGGCCGTTTTCTGGCCGCCTAGTTTTTTTTTTTAAATAAAAAATACAAAATTAGGGCCGCCTAGGCGTCTGCTTTTTTTTTCTTTTTTTTTTTAAATAATAAAAATACAAAATTAGGGCCTCCTAGATCCGTCTAGAGGGTGCCTAGGCCCTAAAACACCTAGAATTGTCGATTTTGTAGAAATGCCTAGCCCGATTACTGCATCACTCGCTTTGAGTAGTATTATAGTTTTAACTTTGGCTCATAAATCTATGTTTATGCAGTATCCTAGAACATCTTGTATGATCTGTTTTTTGGATCTTAGGAAGGGATTTTAATTTCTTTTTTGTGTTTACTTCAATTTGCTTGACTTTTAGTTTGGATTTCGCAAGATTGATATTGTGTCACCCAATTTAACGAGATTATGCAATTAGAGAAGAACGACTACTTATAAAAGTAGCTTAGAGAAGAGTGGTCATATAGGTAAAGTATCTATATCCACACCTAACTGATTTTGGAGATCACTAGGAGGCAATGACTACCTCATGAATGCGTCCGTTTTCTAGGGAACTTAATTTTGTATATTAACTGAGCAGCTTGAATGATATCTAATGCAGTCTTATTCAATCTTATGCAGACTACTGGAATGAATATCTCACTTTCCAGTTTGGGATACTTGTGCTTATCATCTGTCATATGCGTAATTGTGCATGAGTTTGGCCATGCACTTGCAGCAGCAAGGTTAAGAATCTCACTCTTCCTCTTAACACCCACAAGTGTCTCTTATATTCATAGAAGGGAATCATTAGCTCTGCTAGCCTATTGTATTTTCTAGTGATGAACACTAGTAGAACATGATGCTCATGTCTCTTTGGGAACTGAAATTGTTTAAAAAAGAAATACGTAATGAATTTCCAGTTGAACAACAAATCATTGACAAGAAATATTCTACGCATTCTCATAAGACTTTGATGTTGGCTATCATGCTTTTAGAAATTCAAATGTATATGACACTGTTTGAATGACTCCACCTGCTATCAGAACTATTTGGAATTATTCCATCAAGAAGTGAACTTGCAAAATGTATTTGTTATCTAAAAAATAACTCAGTAGAAGCTATGCAGCTATTCAATTGACTATTATTGTACATTTTTTCCGAGGATTGAGAAAATAAGATAATTTGCAAGTTACAGAAACTATCTCCCAATGATTATTGTAGATGCAATTTGTCTTGGGTGCAGTGAGGGTGTGCAAATGGAGTATGTTGCTTTCTTTTATGCTCTGTTGTTTCCAGGAGCTTTGGTGGCTTTCAATCGCACATCACTGCAGGCATTGCCTTCAGTAGCTTCACTTCGTATATATTGTGCCGGTATTTGGCACAATGCAGCAGTAAGTACACATACCATTTTGTTGTCAAAAATAGATAGTGTACAATGAAGGTAGTATGTGTTCCCTGATGCTGAAACATAACTATCATCTTTTGCAGTTTTGCGGAGTTTGCACCTTGGCATTATCCCTTCTTCCCATCATATTAAGTCCATTTTACATGCACGGTGAAAACCCCATGGTTGAAAAGACAAGCATCTTATAGAAACAATTATTTTTCAGTCTTTTTTTGAAAGCTCCTTGGCTGTATTTTGTTATACTGAAACAAGTTACCACTCTGCCACAGGTTTTAGATGTGCATCCTCTGTCACCATTGTCAGGTTTTCTGTCAGGACATGATGTCATACTTTCTTTGGATGAGTTCCATATTCATACCGCTGAAGAATGGAAGCTGGTCATTACTGCATTGACTGAGAAGACCCAATTGCTTACGTCTGGTCAATCAACTGGAATGGCAAATGTGCAAAAGAGTTATTGTGTTCCTGATTCTGTAATTGAAAAGAGCATACAAATTCAATTTGAAGGGCATCAAACCTATTGTCCAAATGAACTTACAGCCTTTGCTCCGTCAACCTGTCTGGATGTGAGCAAGTATAATGATGATGGGAACAAATTCAATCATAACGAAATAGAAGTTATCCACTGTTTGAATGCCAAGGATGTTGTAAAGCATAGAAAATGTACCTACAATAGTGTGCAAGCTCACAGAAATAGTAGTGCTTGCCTTTGTTCGGAGGTAATCTACCTTTATCAGTTTATCGTGTTTCCAATTCTTATTGCATTAATCTACCTGATATTTATGGATACAGGAAAAATCATGCTGGACGCCACTGCAACTGCCAGGACTAGGATGGGTTGAAATAACATATTCTAGTCTAGAATGCCTTAACAGCCAAAGAATTTTCTCTTCAGACAACAATCATTCTACAAAAAGAAGATGCCTTCAGACTTTCGTCTTTGTTGGTGATCTCATGTCTATGGCACATTCAATCCACTTGACATCATATCGGCCTCGTCTGTCAATTTATTTCATCTCTCGTCTTCCGGATCTGTTTGAGAAACTTTTCACATGTGCCTTCCACGTCTCTATGGTACTTGCTCTTCTGAACAGCCTTCCGGTAAGTCCTAAACTACACTTTCCAACCTTAACATTCTTCCTACTGGTGCATGATAAGTGTTTCCTATAATTGTTAATCTTTTTGTTACTTATGAACTTCTTACTAATCCTCTTACATGCTACTCCCTCCATCTCCTACTTAATTGAGCATTTGCCTTAAAGGCCCCTCTCTTAATTGAACATTTCCTAAAATGGAGGTAAAGCAACTAAATTCTTTTTAACTATCACCTTCAAACATGTCAAAGTTACACCTCATGTCATTACTTTACCCTCACAAACACTGACATCTTTTCAAAATAAAGTAGAAAAGATCATTCAACACCTCCATAAAACAACTTTATCTTATCTCATATTTTACTAATAAACAACTCACACATTAAAACTTGTGTAAAACAGTAAATATTCAAATAAGTCCTTGACTGAGGTAGTATGATTTATAGTTTTTGCCCTCATTAAGGTGTAAAGCAGTATGATATCAGGAATTACTTGCAATAGGAACCTCGTAAGAGAGAAGTTGATGTCCTTAACTTGAGAGTAGTATATAAACCAGACTCACATGCCTAGTATATATACATTCATGGGGGATATGAAATGCAAATTGGTGCAACGAATATACATTGAAAATTTGCATAACAATTGTCATGATAACTCTAGAATTCTTAGGTTTATACATACAGGAATTGAGGAGACTCAGAGTTTTGCTCATGAGATATTAAATATGTTTAAGAGCAAGTGTTTGATTGAGTTTATTAACTTCTGTATGGTGTCTGAGAGCTTAGAAGCTCCTCGAAAAGCGTGATTATATTTTCGAGAAATGATCATGTATGCTCTTAAAATTAGATGTTAGGAAATAAGGACATCCAAAGTCATTCTTTTAAATATGTATCTTTTTTTGAAAGCTGGTAACATTAATGTTTGTGCATATTCAAGATCATAACAAATAATCACACTAATTTCCATCACAATTCAAGCACTTAGAGGATTAGAACAAGTAACCCATCATCAACTTTCTCTCTCTCCCTCTCTCCCTCCATCCCTCCTGTGTGTGTACATACTATGGAATATGTGATTTTGGTGAAGGATTTATAGGTTGATGATGGACATGTTTTAACAAGGCACGATTGGGAGGGTGGTGCGTGTAGGAGTAGTGGTTTGTTATATGGGACCACTCACAAACTGCTAGCTATGATAATAATTAACTTTCTTAATAATAAATGAATAATATCCAAAAAATAATTTATTAATATCCGAAAAACAATTGAGTAATGTCTGAAAAATAATTGAGTTATACTCCATATTATATTCAACAATACTCCAAGCATTAACAATTTAAAATACCCATAAAACAATTCATAATACCCAAAGAACAATTTATAAATGAATAATTAATAAATGAGTAATATCCAATAAACAATTTATGATACTCAAAGAACAATTGAGTAATATCCAAAAACAACTGAGTATTACCATATACTAAACTCATTAATACCCGACGAATAAGTTAGTAATACACCAAGAACAACTCACTAGTACCTCAAAAACAAATCTAAGTAATACCTCAAGAATAACTCACTAAATACCCAAAAAAATAAGTCTAAGTAATACCCCAAAAGATAAGTCTGTAATGCCTCAAACACAACTCATCAATATCCCAAAAACAAATTGTTAGTCCCAAAGGCAGGTTTTAAGATAAAGTAGTTGAACAAGTCTAGAAGGGAGGTCGAATAGACTTGTTAGCACTTAAATTTTTTTTCAATTTTAGCCTTTTTAAAAATAGCAGACTACCTTGAGAGGTCGTCTGATTTTGTAAATCAACACAAGTGTTGAGTGCGCTAGTGAAATTTATGTGTGGAAACGTTTTAGTTGAAAATTCCTTTTAATGGCGATTGTACACAGATAAATAAGGCAGAAAAGAAAAAGCAAAGACACACGATATATAGTGGTTCGAATATAAATTCTACTTCACTCTCCACTATCCAACTGGAATTGTGGGTCTCTCCACTATCTTCTTTCTCCCTTACTCACTTTCTTGAGAGTACTACTCTCTACAATTTCGTTAGTGCTAAAACTACAACTAACTTGAACAGCTTCTACAAAGCTTACAAATAATTTTCTTGTGTGAGTGAGTTTGTGAGTACAGTGAAAATTTGGCTGTGTTTTTGCAAGATTAATCGCGTAGAATTGTTGTTATTTTTTCTTCATTTGGTACTCCTATTTATAGAGATTGATAATTAGCCATTGGGATTGACTAGAAATCAAATCGCTATAAATTCGGATTCAATCAATCACTGATTGATTGATTGATCCTCTTCTTGATTTCCGGGAGTCTTCAAATCTGGGCCTTCTAATCAATCAAGTTTGTCCTCTTGATTGATTGCCTCCAATCCTGAAAATCTTCTAACCGTTGCTTTGAATCCGTCCTTTGATTAAATTTGCCTCTTTTTGGACAGGATTTTAGTACAAAACATCCTCAGTTGATATACCAGACCTCATCTGATGTTGTGGACCTCAGTTGATATTGTGGGCCTCAGCTGATGTTGCAGACCTCAGCTGATGTCGGAATACTCAGCTTGTCTTCTTCCAATATGAACTGACCTCATTTGATGTCACGGACCTTAGCTGATCTTGGCCCTTGTCTTGACTGCAACTGGCTCTTCAGCCGGTCTTCTGCCTTAGCTGGTTTCTTCCTCTTCTTCCTTGAGTTCATCTTTTCTTGAGGCTTCACTCGTGTCAGCTGTCTAGGACTTTTGTCTTCTGGAATCTGCTAAGTCTTCAAAAAACTCACCTGATTCTTCTATGTGAACAGTCTTGAATCTTCTGGGCTGTAAGGTTCCCCTTACATAAACACCTATCTAATCCTAGATTACTCATTAGCTGACGAACAAGTTTAGCTGGTTCTATTACATACCAAGTAGTTTTTCATATTATAAAAAAACTAATAACAATATCTTAACAAATTCCCCCTTTTTATGATATTAAAACCCTACTTAGCTGAGATCAAATGATAAACTATTTTATTCAAGTAATAGGACAAAAAAGATCTTTATATAAGATCCCTAGACAGAAAGTAAATGCACCTGACAACTAGAAGTTGTCTGAATATGTAAAGATTTTATTCAGATCAAAAGATGAAAAAAAATACAAGTACAAATACCTAGCCTCATCTGGACTATTACATCAGAGGCTTTTTCTCCTCAGCTGGTACTTGCATCCCCTCAAGGAATTTCTTCTCAATCCGCTTCAGCACGGGTGTAGTCTTATTTGGCAGAGTATCAAAGAATGGAGCAACCGGATCAGCCACATCTTTCCAATTGCCCTCCAATCAGGCTTGCCCTTTGAGTCAGCTGGCATCTCAAAGTACTCCAGTTCAGGCAACTCCGGCTGAGCATGACAATCCATCATCACCCTCGTGATAGCCTAATGAAATTCTGGGAACATTCTCTCACACCAAGTTCTGAATTCTTGATGTTTTACCCTATCTTCCTTAATCGCGTCACGGAGAATGTAGAACTGGATGTATGCCTAGATCTTGATCTGCCTCCACTCTGTGATCATCTCTCTGGTAGACGCGAGATGCACACTTCAACTGGTCCATCCAGCAAAGGCTCACTGGGATCTAGTGGGACAAACTCAGTTCTCTGCCTTTTGGATTGTGGCACCTGCTTGCCCTCTTTCTTCATTTACCTAAGATACCTTCTGTTCAAGGCATCATTCATCTCCTTCTTCTGGCGCTTGAATTTCTCCTCTTCTAACTCATGTGCCCCATGCATTTGCAGCTCTCTTGCAATTCTGAGGTTCAGATCCTCATGCAGCTGCTTCTTCGTCTGACCGCCTCCAAGCTCCTCTTCTCTCTGCAAAGTCTCAGCCAATTTTACAGACTTGATCTCCAAAGTACGCCTCTTGGCCTCGTCTCTGTCCTTGATGTAATTTTCAACATTTTGCATCCTGGATGACATCACAGCTTGGTTGTTCTCCACCAACTCCTTCAGGGCTATTACATGAGCTGTTAGAGAGGCAATCTCAGCTGAGTTCTCTTCTTCCCCCTTTTTAATAGCATCAACATCGGAGGGAAGAGAAGATGGGAACTTGACAATCTGGCCTTGAAGCTCCTCATGAGACCTTTTACTCAGCTCCGTCTCTTTGGTCAGATTGTCCTTCAGCTTATTGACATCCTTTATGTGATTTTCAAAAGCAGTCAGTGCCTTCTGCAGATTCTCATTGACAATCTTCTCAAAGGCCTTCTGAGTAAAGAAGAACTTAGACTTGGCTGACCCTAGACTCTCATCAAGCTTTTCAAGCAATTGGCTCCTCTGTTCCTTCACAGATGCTATCACGCACTTCTCAATTAGAGAAGGGGCCATGGACTGGGCTGTGTTGAGAGTCTCTCTGACTAGCCTAATTTGCTCATCAAAATATGTCTGCATTTTAATCAGTAAGTCAGGGGTTACCTCATCCTCGTCTTGGAGGTCAAAATCAGCAGAAGTGGCCTCATAAGGCACTTCAAAGACTTCTGGGCAATCCAGTGCAATCCCATGCTCCACAAGGAGAGCTTTGGCAACTTTATTCAAACCCTCCAATGTGGTCAACTCAGAGGGTCCCTGAACTCCCAGAGTACGCCTCAGAGTGTCCTCACACCCACTATAGTTGGCTTCTCCCATTTCTTCCACTAGATTGAGGAAATGTGCCACAGGGCCCTTGCAGGATCGTCACAGACGAGATCCTCAGCCGCTGACATGTACTCTGCCTCTGTGGTGGAAGTAGCTACTGAAGTCCGCTTCTTGAAAAACCAATATATCAGCTTACTTCCCAGAAACTTACATGTGTCTGAGGTTGATTTCCTATCAATCTTGCACCCTCCATAGTCAGAATCTGAGTACCCACTCAACTGAAAATTGTCACCAGCTGGGTACCAGATGCCCAGATTGGAAGTACCCTTCAAATACTTCACAATCTTCTTTGCCGCTTCCAGGTTAGACTTCTTAGAGTTCGCCTGAAATCTTGCACACACTCCAACTACAAAGCTGATATCAGGTCTGCTGGCAGTGAGATACAGTAGAACCAATAATGCCTCTGTATAATGTCTGATCCACCTTCTCGCTAGCCTCATCTGGGTCCACGCTAAAATTTGCCATCATCGGAATCTTAGCTTCCCTGCTGCTATTGACCCCGAACTTTCCTATTAGGTCTCTTGGCATATTTAGCTTGGCTAATGAACGTTCTCTAGGGCTGCTGCTTCACATGAAGCCCAAGGAAATAGGTTATCCTCCCCAATCATCGACATCTTTTATTGGTTGGTCATCAGCTGGCTGAATTGATCACAGATCTGCTTGTTAGGGGAGCCAAAGATGATATGATCTACGTATATCTGCACCAGAAGGATATTATCTCCATCTTCTTTCCTAAACAAAGTCTTGTCTATCTTTCCCTTGCTGAATCCACTATTCAGCAGGAACTGGGAAAGTGTGTCATATCATGCTCTGGGTGCCTGCTTCAACTCATATAGAGCCTTTTGCAACATATAGACTTTGTTTGCTATCTCGAAATCCTTGTGGCTGCTTCACATATACCTCTTTTACCAGGATTCCATTGAGAAATGCTGACTTGACATCCATCTGATATACCTTGAACCCTTTATGAACTGCATAGGCAAGAAAGAATCTGATGGCTTCTAGTCTGGCTACAGGGGTAAAGGTCTCATCATAGTCAATCCTCTCTGACTATGAGTACCCCTGATCCATTAGCCTTACCTTGTTTCTCACCACTATATATGTTACATATAAAAGCGTGCTAACATAAAGAAGTAATTTGATTAGTGGGCCTAATTATATTAATTTAATATTATTAGTTTCAGTTTGATTAGTGGGCCCATGGGCCTAGGGTTTATATTTAAATTGCATTGTTAGTGTTGAACCGTCACTTTTGGAAAGAGATTAATTTTTCAGCCAAGTTTGGCGTGGGATGAGTTCATCTCGTAAGTTCTGTTTATCTTCTGTTTTGATCTAATCATCTCCTTAACTCTAACAATTGGTCCGAACTTGCCGGCGATATGACGAGATCAGAGGAAAGATTCAGTACGTTAGAGAAGGGGATGGTTACTCTCGATGCTAGTGTGGCGGAAATTCGTGCCTCTGTAGCCTCTGGGTTTGAAGAGATACGTGCGATGTTGCGCACGTTATCAACGGGGAAAGTTACTGTGGCGGAGGGGTCAACATCGGCAGCAGAGGACAATCCCTTCGCCCATCAGCACGTCGCCAACCAAACTCCACCTCCACCTCCACCTCCACCCATCGTTCAACAAACTGCCTCACCTTCTGTACAGCCTCCTCGCCTGGAACTTCCGAATTTCAATGGTGAAAATCCGTCAGCATGGATATCTAGGGCAAATCAATTTTTTCGTATTGAGAACACTCCCAATGACATGAAACTTGAGTATGCCTTGATTGCAATTGAAGGGTCGGCACTCCATTGGCTTCAATGGTTAATGGGGAGAATGCCTACTCTAAGTTGGCGATGCTTCACAATCGAATTGTTGAAAAGATATGGTGATGATCCCCGCGCTAATCCCTGTGAAGCGTTAGCTTCGACTCGCCAAACGGGCTCTGTGGACGAGTATGTAGATGCATTTATCTCTCGAATGGCAGGGGTTCTTTCACTTTCTGATATGGACGCCTTAGGCCGTTTTCTTCATGGCTTAAGGGAGGACATTCGTGTCCGCATCCGTTCCAAAGATGCTGAAGACATATGTACAACTATGCACCTAGCGCGAGAAATAGAACGTGAAATTGCAACGACCAAGCCTTCCTTCTATAGCCGATCAGCCCCAACCCAGAATCACTCTAATTCTGGATTTCAATCTCCACATCAACAACACTATTTCCGTTCTACAGGAGTATTCGCACCACGAAACCCGACTTCTGGTTTTCAACGGGCCTCTGAACCTCCACGCACTTCAGGCTCTAATACACAGGGGCTGTCTTACTCAGATTCATCTACCAATTCGGTGAATAAGGTACCCCGTCCACCACGCCAGATATCTCAAAGCGAGTATAGAGATTTACGGTCTAAAGGGTTATGTTTTCGTTGCCGTGAGCCCTATAGTCCCACCCATACTTGTGCTAACAGATCTCTTCAAGTAATGGTAGTGCTAGACGAAGATGAGGAGCTCGATCCTGGAGAATCAAATGGGCCTCAGGATTCGAAAAATGTAGAGGATATTACTTTTCAATCACTGCAGTTGTCAGCTGTTACTGCATTCGGTTTTGATGGGCCGACAACAATGAAACTTTTAGGAAAAATTGGTGATACTGAGGTGGTGGCAATGGTTGATAGCGGAGCCACTCATTGTTTTATTTCATAGAAAACGGTGGCTTCCCTGGGTCTCCTGGTCGACAAATAGATTACACTTCCAGTGAAATTGGGCAATGGGAAAGACATTAATACTGCTGGGCGCTGCCCCCGTATTTCTTTACAGTTTGGTACAGTAAGGTTCAACTTTTCTGCTTACATTTTTCCTGTAAGTGGGGTGGATATTATTTTGGGGGTTACCTTCCTTGCTGCCTTGGGTGACATTCAGGTTAATTGGGCTACGCAAACGCTTAAATTTACCCTTCTTGATCAACAATTTTGCCTACAAGGGGATCCGGGATTGGAGAAACGCCAAATCTCAGCTGCAACTTCTCTTAAAGTGGCTGATGTTGAATCTTGCTGGATTCTTTGGCAATCTGAGTTGCATCAATTGGACAGTAATCAGTCAAGTGTTTTGGCTCCCGAAGTTCAGCAGGTGTTGGATGAAATTTCCCAGGTTTTATCCCCTCTTCCTGGTCTTCCTCCTTCACGGGATTGCGACTACCGTATACCACTACAACCAGGGGCTGCTCCAGTTTCAGTACGACCATATCGGTATAGTGCTGCCCAGAAGACAGAGATTGAACGTCTGATTGAGGAAATGCTTTCAGCAGGTCTAATTCAGCCAAGTACAGGACCCTACTCTAGTCCGGTTCTCCTGGTGCACAAAAAGGATGGAAGTTGGAGATTTTGTGTGGACTATCGGGAACTAAATAAGCGTACGGTGCCCGATAATTATCCGATACCCGTCATACAGGAACTTTTAGATGAATTGCATGGCGCTTCATGGTTTACTCGTCTTGATCTGAGGGCGGGTTATCATCAGATTCGTATGGCACACGAAGACATCCCAAAGACTGGATTTCGTACGCATTCAGGCCATTATGAGTTTGTTGTGATGCCCTTTGGGCTACGGAACGCCCCATCCACGTTTCAAGCTGTTATGAATGACTTATTCAGACCATTACTTAGGAGGTATGTGTTGGTGTTCTTTGATGATATTCTCATTTATAGTTCTGATTGGCAATCCCACATTAACCATCTTCGTGAGGTTTTGAGAATTTTAGCTACAGCCTCTTTTGTGGTGAATCCCAAGAAATGTTCTTGGGCTCAAAGTTCTATAGATGACTTGGGCCACGTAGTTTCGGCTGAGGGGGTGCAAATGGACCCCTCTAAAGTGATGGCTGTCTTGCAGTGGCCAACTCCTAAGTCGGTCAAAGGGGTGAGAGAATTTTTGGGTTTAACAGGATATTATCGTCGTTTCATCAAGGATTATGGAAAGATTGCTTGGCCTTTGACTAACATGTTACGTAAGGAGGCTGACTCTCGTTTTTCTTGGAGTTCTGAAGCCCAAGCTGCCTTTGAGACCCTCCAAAAGGCCATCACATCAGCCCCAGTACTTGCTGTCCCTGACTTTTCGGCACCTTTTCTCATCGAGTGTGATGCTTCTGGACGAGGTTTAGGGGCTGTTTTGATGCAACATAAACGTCCGATTGCATATTTCAGCAAGGCTCTCTCTGATCGTAATATCTCTAAATCCACCTACGAGAAGGAACTGATGGCCTTAGTACTTGCAGTTCTTCATTGGCGATCATACCTTTTGGGTCGAAAATTCATTGTTCGGACTGACCACCATAGCTTGAAGCATCTATTACAGCAGTCCATCACTTCTCCGGCGCAACAGTATTGGGTTTCTAAACTCATTGGATTTGATTTTGAGATTGAGTACAAGGCTGGCATTACGAATGTTGCTGCTGATGCCTTATCGCGCCGAGACTCAGATATAGCTTGTGAGGCAATTTCAGTTCCTTGTTGGATGGAGTGGTCAGCCTTGAAACAGGCTGTTCGTTCGGATCCGTTGTACGCTCCAGTGATACAGACCCTTGAGAGAGGCGAAAAAGTTGATCGCCCTTTTGTACTAGTTAATGGGATCCTCTATTTCAAGGATCGTCTAGTTATTCCTTCGACTTCGGAATGGGTTCCTCGATTATTGACAGAGTTCCATTCGACTCCTACCGGAGGGCATGCAGGAGCCTATTGGACGTACCGTAGATTGGCATCGAATGTCTATTGGCCTGGTATGATGAAGATTGTGACTCGTTTTGTGGCTGAGTGTTTGGTTTGTCAGCGCAACAAATCAGACTCATGTTCTCCCGCAGGGCTGTTGCAACCACTGCCTATTCCAGAACGGGTGTGGGAAGATGTGAGTATGGACTTCATCACTGGGCTGCCTCGTTCTCAAAATTTGGACGTTATCTTGGTGGTTGTGGATCGGTTGTCGAAGGCTACCCATTTTATTGGCCTTTTGCACCCTTTCACAGCCCGAGGAGTGGCTATTGCTTTTGCAAGGGAAGTAGTCCGGCTCCATGGTGTACCTCGATCCATTGTATCGGATCGTGATCCAGTGTTCCTTAGTTTGTTCTTGCAAGAGTTATTCAAGGCCACTGGAACACATTTACGTGTAAGTTCATCTTATCATCCCGAGACCGATGGCCAGTCCGAAGTGATGAATCGCTGTTTGGAGACCTACTTGAGATGTTTTGTCTCCACACATCCAAAAAATTGGGCGCAATGGTTGTCGTGGGCAGAGTATTGCTTTAACACGAGTTTCCACTCCGCTACGGGGTGTACACCTTTTGAGGCTGTTTACGGGCGCAAACCACTAGTTTTGTCGCAGTTTTTACTTGGGGAAATTCGTGTTACCGTCTTAGATGATTTGATGGAGAGAGACGAGATTTTGCAGCAGCTGCGTATTCATCTTGAACGTGCTCAACAACGCATGACTTGTGAGTCGAACAAACACCGTCGTGATGTTTTCTATGAGGTGGGTGATCGAGTCTTCTTGAAATTTCGACCTTATCGTCAGTTGTCTTTGTTCAAGAAGCTCAATGTGAAGTTGGCTCCCCGATATTTTGGTCCCTTTGTTATTTCGCATCGAATTGGTCGGGCTACTTACCGGCTGGTTTTGCCTGAGGGATGTCGCCTGCATCCTGTTTTTCATATATCTCAGTTGAAGGCCACAATTGGGGATCATGTGGCGGATCCCAATCTACCCTTAGATATTACAGATGAGGCTGCCCTCTTTATGCCTTCTCAGGTACTTCGGGCTAGACAGATTTGGCGTGGAGATCAGCGTGTTTCTCAACTCTTGGTGGCTTGGGCTGATCGTCCGGAGGAAGAGGCGGCATGGGTGGACGAGGAGTTATTTCGTGCTCAGTTCCCTAAATTTAGCCTTGAGGGCAAGGCTGTTCTCGAGAGGGAGGGAATTGTTACATATAAAAGATGTGCTAACATAAAGAAGTAATTGGATTAGTGGGCCTAATTATATTAATTTAATATTATTAGTTTCAGTTTGATTAGTGGGCCCATGGGCCTAGGGTTTATATTTAAACTGCATTGTTAGTGTTGAACCGTCACTTTTGGAAAGAGATTAATTATTCAGCCAAGTTTGGCGTGGGACGAGTTCATCTCGTAAGTTCTGTTTATCTTCTGTTTTGATCTAATCATCTCCTTAACTCTAACAATACCATTCACATCATTCTTGTTCTTAAAGACCTTCTTAGTACCTATGACATTTTGATGTCTGGGCCTCTCTACTAGAGTCCAAACCTTTTGTTTAGTAAATTGGTTCAGCTCCTCTTGCATTGCTAAGATCCAGTTTGGGTCTCCAAGAACTTCTTGGATGTTCTTGGGTTCTATCAGAGATACATAACAGCTGTATTGGTAGGCCAAGTTTAGTTTCTTTCTGGTTTGAACACCAACACTTGGATCTTCTAATATCTGCTCAGCTAGGAAGTCAGACATCTTCTTCTTACCCCTCTGAGGTGCCATGGTCTGCTCTTCTTGGGTCAAATCTGAACTTTCCCCTTGGTTAGTGTCAGGAGTCTTTTCACCTTCTTTTGCAACTGAAGGTGGCTTGTCAGCTGATTTGCACTCATCTTTTGAATCTGATTCTGAATCCATTTGAGGCATTACAACCTTTATCAGATCTGGCTTATCTTTCAGATTCATCTGATCCATCTCGTATGCTAGCTTCTCATTGTTGTACTTATAAAAGATTCATCATATACAACATGTGATGTTTCCTCCACACAAAGAGAAACCTTATTAAAGACTTTATAGGTCTTGCTACTGCCAGAATATCCTAAGAATATTCCCTCAACAATTTTGGCATCAAAAGTCTTTACTTGGTTTTTCCATTGTCCTGGACCTACACCAAAAAATATGAACAAAGGCAAGGTTAGGGATTTACCTTTGTACAACTCATATGGGGTCTTGCCATGCCTCTTGACTGACAAGCATTTGTTCTGGATGTAGCAAACAGTACTGATGGCTTCTGCCCAAAATCTCTGGGGAGTGTTGTATTTAGCCAATATGGTCTTAGCTGCCTCCTTGAGTGTCCTATTCCTCCTCTCAGTCAATCCATTCTGCTGAGAGTTCTGGCAGCTGATGTCTCATGTTGAATTTCTTGCTCTCTGTAATAGTCAGACACATGTGAATTAAGAAACTATGTACCTTTATCACCTCTGATTCTGATTATGTTGAGCTCCTTTTCATTATGGATCCTCTTGAACAGCTCTAGCATCTTGACCATGGTCTCACTCTTCTTGAGCAAGAATACTACCCAAGTGAATCTTGTATAATCATCCACTATCACTAGTGTGTATTTCCTTCCACTGAAGCTGAGTGGTGAGATGGGTTCAAAGAGATCCATATGAAGCAGCTAGAGTGTTTTTGTTGTGGAAGTACTTTGCACATCCTTAAATGAGAGTCTTGTTTGCTTCCCCTTCTAGTAGGCATCACACTTCTGCTCGTTGGCAATTGGCAAAGACCTCATTTGGTAGTCCTCTGACTAGACCCTTTCTTGCAACCTTGTTGAAAGTCTTGAAGTTCAGATGATCTAACCTCTTGTGCCAGAGCCAGCTGATCTCTCATGTGCTTTTGGCAACAAGACAGGAATTAATTGGGTAGCTTGCAAAATCTGCAAGATACATGTTACCTCTTCTGAGACCAGTTAGTAGCACCTGCTCATTAAAATTATTAATTATAAAGCAAGAGTTTTTAGAGAATCTTATTGAGTATCCCTTGTCACAGAATTGGGATACTGAAAGGAGATTGTGCATTAGTCCCTCTACATAGTAGACCTCCTCAACTCTGGTGCTTCCGATCAGCTCGGTACCAACTCCTCTAGTTACTCCAAAGTTGTTATCACCAAACACCACTCTAGGCCCATCTAACGCAACAAAGTCCAGAAGGAAATGCTTCTCAAAGGTCATATGCTTGGAACATCCATTGTCTATGTACCAAACAGGGTTCTTGGCTTCCCCTCTCTCGATTGGGCTAGAGCTCATCGAACATAGCTGTCAGCTGGTCCACTTTCAGCTGAAGCTGTTGTGCATTATGTTTAAAGAGTTCATCGAACTTAGTCAGCCAATTGTGTTCATTACTCAAAACAAGGTTCTCAGAGAGCAGTCTTTCTATCAGCTTCTCCTATTCCTCACACTTTGCTGCTAAGTCAACTGACTTGTTAGCATGTGAGTTATAGGGTGTGACTGATAGGTTGGAGCTCTTCTTCTCAAGAGTTTTGAACTTTAACATTCAGTTTGGAGTTTTCCTCTTCTAGTAAGGAACAAACTTATAGAGAGGATTAGAGATCAGACAACATCTTCTGTAAATCTGACTCCACAGAATAGGTAGACGAGTAAGATGAGCTAACAAAGGGAGATGAAGATTGTACCTCTTCTACCTTAGCCATAAGGTAGAGATCTTCTTCTGATTCGAAATCAGATGAGGATGAGGATGAGCTGACATCTTCCTTCTCCTCCTCCTCATCTAACAAGGGTCTCTTGTCAGCAATCCTCCTATCCCACTTGAGCCTCTTCTCCTCTCTCTCTCTCTTGGTGTCAGCTGGGGGCAATCATAACTGAAATGACTCGGCTTGTTGCAAGAATAGCAGACAACATCTCCTCCTCTCTTGGGACTTGGTTCCCTTCTTCTCTCTGGAGACTTGTATCTGGACTTCTTGTCATCTGATGGTCTCCTGCTATCAGACGACTTATGGTACCTTCTGGAAGAATCACCCCTGCTCTCTTCTTCCAGTGAGATCTGTATTTCTGGAACTTGTTTGACATTTTATCAAACTTCTTAGTTAGCAAGGCTAACTGCTCTTTTAGGCTTAAGTCCTTTGGAGTAGAGGACCTCTCATGGCTTTCAACTGTAGCAGAGAATGCAACATTCTTGACAGCTGAAGATGATGATGGAGTCTCATCTTCTTGGTCCTCCTCTTGAATATCGAATTCATGGGGCTCTCAGATGAGATAGTAGTGTGTAATGACTGATTTCTGACAAATTCTTGGTCTCCTTGATCATAGTCACCTTGACTCTCCATCTGGGGGTAAGGGATCTGAGAATCTTGTTGTTTATTTCTCTCTCAGAATACTCCTTTCCTGAGGAACTTGCTTTGTTAAAAATATTTGTTGACCTCATATCCAACTGATCAATATTCTCATCAACTTTCATCTTGAACATATCAAACGTGTAAATAACATCTTGAAGTTTATTCTCCTTGATCTGATCTGTGCCTTCACACATCAAGGAGAGTTTCTCCCACATCTCATTGACAGTTTTGCAAGTCTTGATCTTTTCAATGTACTCCTTGGACAGAGTTTCAATAATTTTTGTCCTGGCCACCTGATCTAGATTGGATAGCTTCCTCTCAGCTTCAGTCAGCTCACTCTTCTTCTTTTCAGGTCTTGTCCTCTTGCTGACCTCAGCTTCAGGAGTCTTTCCATCACTGACTGGTTCTCATGGGTCCTTCCTTAAGCACATGTAGCATTCGATCATGGATAGCTCCCAAATGATTCTCCATTCTAAATTTTCAATAGTCATAATCTTCTATGGAGAATTTTGGCAGCTTCCCTGTTTTGGAACCACTCTTCTTGTAGGATGTCATATCTGCAGGTGGGTTAGATAAACAGCACACAAGGGTTTTTCAAAAAGGATTTTCAGGGATCTGTCCTGGTGACCACCAGAAGCTCTCTCAGGTTGTGGTCTTTTGGATACACAACTCTGATACCACTTGTTGGTCCCAAAGACAGGTTTTAGGATAAAGTACTTGAACAAGTTTAGAAGGGGGGGTTGAGTAGACTTGTTAGCACTTAAAACTTTTTAAATTTTGATCTTTTTAAAAACAGAAGACTACCTTGAGAGGTCGTCTGATTTTGTAAATCAACACAAGTGTTGAGTGCGCTAGTGAAATTTATGTGCGGAAACATTTTAGTTGAAAATCCCTTTTAATGGCGATTGTGCACAGATAAATAAGGAAAAAAAGAAAAGGCAAAGACACACGATATATAGTGGTTCAGATATAAATTCTACTCTCTCTCCATAATCCAATTGGAATTGTGGGTCTTTCCACTATCTTCTTTCTCTTTTACTCACTTTCTTGAGAGAACTACTCTCTACAATTTTGTTAGTGCTAAAATTGCAACTAACTTGAACAGCTTCTGCATAGTTTACAAATAATTTTCTTGTGTGGGTGAGTTTGTGAGTACGGTGAAAATTTGGCAGTGTTTCTGCAAGATTAATCGCGTAGAATTGTTGTTAATTTTTCTTCGCTGGTACTCCTATTTATAGAGATTGATAACTAGTTGTTGGGATTGACTAGAAATCAAATCGCTATAAATTTGGATTTAATTAATCAGAGTGATTGATTGATCCTCTTCTTGATTTCCGGGAGTTTTCAAATTTGGGCCTTCTACTCAATTAAGTTTGTTCCCTTAATTGATTGTCTTTAATCCTGAAAATCTTCAAGTCGTTGCTTTGAATCCGTCCCTTGATTAGATTCGCCTCTTCTTGGACAGGATTTTAGTGCAAGACATCCTCAGCTGATCTACGTCCCCAGCTGATACATCAGACCTCATCTGATGTTGTGGACCTTAGCTGATGTTGTGGACCTTAGCTGATGTTGTGGGCCTCAGCTGATGTCGAAATACTCAGCTTGTCCTGAAGGTCTTCTTCTTATCTGAACTGAGCTCATCTGATGTCACGGACCTCAGCTGATCTAGATCCTTGTCTTGACTGCAACTGGCTCTTGAACTGGTCTTCTGCCTTAGCTGGTTTCTTCCGCTTCTTCCTCAAGTTCATCTTTTCTTGAGGCTTCACTCGTGTCAGCTGCCTAGGACTTTTGTCTTCTTGAATCTGCTAAGTCTTCAAAGAGCTCAACTGATCTTATTCTCTATGAACAGTCTTGGATCTTCTATGCTGCAAGGTTCCCCCTTACATAAACATCTATCTAATCCTAGACTACTGATCAATTGACTAACATGTTCAGCTGGTTCTATTACACACCAAGTAGTTTTTCATATCTCAAAACACTAACAACAATATCCTAACACAAGTTTATGTAATACACCAAGAACAACTGACTAATACTCCAAGAACGGGTCTGTAATACCCGAGAAATAAGTTAGCAATACCCCAAGAAGAACTCATTAATACCCAAAGAACGAGTTTAAGTAATACCTCAAGCAAAAAAAAACATGTAGTGCGGCGTCTATTGTGTATTTTCGAACAATCGAAATTAAAGTCAAAATTAAATTTAAAATTCAAGTCCATTGTATGCACCCAAGTGTGTGTGTGTTTTTTTAATTGTTATTCTGGCCTCCAAAACACAATTTTTAACTTTAAAAAAGAAAATCTTTGCATATGCACCCCTCAGCATGGAGAGGCGCTGATAGGTGCGCCTTTCATGACTATGTACACCTTATATTCCACTAAAAAATTGGAAGTGAAATATTTATATTTTTTATATATCAATAATCGTGTCCCTGTACATGTGCCCTTATTTTGGATCATTTTTAGCCGAGTCCATGAATCCTACACTTTTTAATATTTAGAGTCGGAAATATGGATATATACCTGTGTTGGACACCCGTAGTGTCCGAGCAACGTAGGTATTGGACACCTTTTCCATTTATGTCTTTCCTCTCTCTACCTAGTAAGATTTTCTACTTAGAACTCAAAACTCCAAACTTGGATCTGCAAAATGTTGAGGTGTGCAGCTATGAGTATTTTTAGGTCCCGAAATTGACTCATTTTTGTCCATTTGTGGGAAAGGCATAACTTAGCTTCACAAGGATGTTATGCTTACCATAACATTGTTTAGCGCCAAATTTTGGGGAATCTTTACTCGTGGTTCTTTCTCGATGTTGGAGACACGTAAATTATTTCCTCAGGCTTGGTCATTTCTCGATGTTGGAGACACGTAAATTATTTCCTCATGCTTGGTCAATTAACCTTCCATATGATACACATGCATGGCTCGATGCTATTTAATGAATCATTTACTCAATTCTGGAATTTATCTTATAGTTGCTCTAAAATTCTTTCATCAGGTATTTTTTCTGGATGGAGAATCCATACTTGAGGTGATATTGCTGCACTACATAGGTTTTTTGAGTCCCGGGATGAAACTATCAGTTCTGCGATTTTGCCTTCTTGTCGGGACATTCATTTCTACCTATTTTATATTGCAGATAATCTCTGTCTATATAAGCTAATTTAATTTTGTTGGTGCCTCATTTGGTTCATCTTTATCTGAACACATGGAAATTCATAGAAATGTAATAAAGTTTTCAATTCCTAAGATGAAGGAAAGACTGGTGATGAGTATTGTACTTTAACTGACTTTCAGTGAAAACAGGTAATATTTTTTGGAAAAATATATTTTTTGTCCTTTAAGTTTCATTGATTCTATTTTCTATCCCCTTAAGTTTTGAATTTTGATTGTAGTCCTTTAATTTATAAAAAATTATAATTTTGGTCCTTTGACTTACTATCAAAATGATAAATAGTACCTATTTTATAATTAGTACCTGTTTTATAAGTAGTACTAAAATTATAACTAGTACTTATTTTATAATTAATACCAAAATTATAACTAGTACCAAAATTATAACTAGTACTTATTTTATAACTAGTCCCAAAATTTTAACTAGTATCTATTTTATAACTAGTACAAAAAATATAACTAATACCTATTTTATAACTAGTACCTATTTTATAGCTAGTACTAAAAATTATAATTAGTACCTATTAAGAAAAATGTGTTCTATAAATAAAGTAATGACATATATGTAAATATGTATATAGTTTTGTGAATGTGAATATAAACTAATGTTTTTTTTTTAAGTAGTGTGCAAATTTGGGTGGGACGTTCAAAAGAGGAAAGTGTACAAATTTTTGTGGGACATAGAGAGTATTTAGTACCTATTTTATAATTAGTACCAAAATTATAACTAGTACATATTTTACATATTCTATAACTATTACCAAAATTATAACTAGTACCTAATTTATAACTATAACCAAAATTATAACTAATACCTAATTTATAACTTGTAACAAATTTATAACTAGTACCAAAATTATAACTAGTACAATAATTATAAATTATAACTAGTACTAAAAATATAACTAGTACTAAAATTATAACTAGTACCTATTTTATAGCTTGTACCAAAATTATAACCATTATCAAAATCTCAAACTTCAAACTCCAAAACCCCAAAATCCCAAAATTTCAAATCCCAAACTCAAAATTCTAAAATTCCTAATTCCAAACTCCCAACCCCTAAACTCTAACACACCGACCCCCCAACTTCAACCTTGAGCCTGACCCATAAACTCCGAA
The DNA here is from genome assembly GCA_026898435.1 of Prunella vulgaris. Lineage (NCBI taxonomy): Eukaryota > Viridiplantae > Streptophyta > Magnoliopsida > Lamiales > Lamiaceae > Prunella > Prunella vulgaris. Next base: position 2,957,180 of record JAPKLY010000013.1, on the reverse strand, counting down.
CCCCCAAACCCCAATCTCTGAACTCTAAACCCCTAAAATTCTAAACTGAAACCCCAAAACTAAAATCCCTAACACCTAAAACCTTTAAACCCCCAACCCTAAACACTAACCCCTGAACCCTAATCCCAAAACTTTTAACCCTAAATCCAAAGCTCAAACCCAAAACTCAAAACCCATACCCAAAACCACTAACCCAAAACTCAAAACTCAAACCCAACCCATTTTTTTTAATCTAAACTCGTTCGTTCACTTGATTCATATGGATGCCTTGTTCACTATTGTCAAGGAATTCGTCAAGCTTTTACAGGTCGATCACCAGGTTGCCGAGCACTCCAGATTGATATGTGCTCGTGTCTGTATTGGGATAGATTTATTACAGGAGCCTATCACTGAGTTCAAGATTGATATATGTGGCGTCTTATACACACAGAGGATTGTCTATGAGAATCGACCTAGTATTGTATTGGTTGCATGCACGTGGGTCACGAGTAGTCCGAGTGATACATTACGGGGGATAAGCCCCGTCTAAAGAGGCGGGGTAGAGCACACTCTTGTGCTATCAGTCAGGGATGCGGACAGACAGACCCCCTACCAAGGGAAAAACCGTAGTTGTTGAGCAGGTTCTGAAGCCGAGTGTGAAGCAGAATGAGTGGAAGACTGTGGGGAACCGGACCACTGGCATTGTTGGAAGAATTTCTTAATTGAGTAATTATGTGGCTGGATTAATCTTTAGATTCTTCCAAACAACAATCAAGATTTAGTTAAGAGAGGGTTTTGTAGTGAGAGAAAGTAGAGAGAGGTGTGTATTGTGGATAAATGAACTTAGAGAGAGAAAATGGATACAAGAGACCTATTTATATGTTTGCGTGTGGTGAGGTGACATGTTTTAAGCTTAAATGGCTTAATTAACTGACAAGTGTCCTTAACACATGTCTCTTTGCCACCTCTTATGCTCTAGTTCAATTACTTTGATCCTACTACATTACTATTGAAGACCTACTCAGCTATTGCATTCTACTCCGAGTAAGGTGAGCTTTCCTGCCTTGTGTTATTCCGAGGTCCAAAGTTTGTAGTGGGGAGTGGTCTCTTGTCTCCTTCTTTGAGCGAGCTACTTTGCGAGCTCTCACTCTCTTGTTGTGTTGACTAGTCAATGGATGATGACGTGGCTCTGACAACCTGGGACGAGCTACTGGGCGAGCATTAAGCCTTGAGCTTTTTATTATGTCAATTCATTCCAATGAACTCGCTTTAGTTCGTCTATCAATATTTGCCCCCTAACTCGTCCATATATTATTTTTCCTATATGTGAGCGAGTTGTCTCACCTTTTTGGGCGAGCTATAGTGACGACAAACTAACTTCCATGTGTTGCCGAGCTTCGTGGCGAGCTACTGTCATGGCAGCGGTTTTGCAGACGTGGTCTAGAATTCGAGGCATCACTACGTCTTTTCATGCCTTAAAGCACGCGCCAATAATTGCAACTCTTTCAAATTCTTTGCAACTTAGTCCCTGGGTTTTCTGGGAATTCTTCTTCTCATCATCTTCCTCTTATAAAAGGGAGAGAAACTTCTTCATTAACACTTTTCAGCATTTTCAAATTTCAGAGCAATCTTTTGCATTTTCCGGCTATCCACTCCTTGCATTTCTAGATTTTCGTTCTATTCCTCAAGGTATTAACACCGTTCTTCTTTTTCTTCAATTTTTCCTTTATTTTCCAGTTTTTTTTATCAAGTTTCAAGAACTTTCTGGGCATTCTCCATTAATTCCGTCACATTTTCCATCACCGGTCGCCGGAATTTTGAACTCGTATTTTTAAGAATTCATTAAACAGTCTCTTAACCTTGCCCCAAAAAATCATGTCATCCCGATCCTCGTCTTCAAGTCGGACTATTTCAAATCGGAATCCGGGCAAAAGACCAATGATGGAGGATGAAACGATTCCTCAACTGACCCCAGTGGTGCTTGGATCCAGTTTCGAGGCGAGCTACGTGGCGACCCAAATGAGAGGCGACCTCTTCTGGTAGGCTTTCTCTTGAACTTGTGCTCGAAGGCGAGCTAAGCGAAGGTGGGGAGGGGGAGGTCACTGATTCTGGTGGCCTTTCCGGCGAGCTGGTGCGCGAGCTTGAGGAGGACTCTGAGGATGAGAAAATTACCACGGAATACCTCCAATCGATCGACTTCCCGATGCCCCAAGTCCTGAACATAGTATTTTCTATCGCCGTCGAACATGAGTTAGACTGGGATGAGTACATGGCGAGGTATTAAGCGAACTTCCCTACTCCTAAGCGAGCTATGAGGTAAGTGGAGGGGGCCACCGATTTTAAAGCCAACAAGATTAAAAGCGTGATCACGGCCAACATGCTCCCAAACCTTCGCAAGGTGTACCGGATTCCTTTGGATATTCACATGTACGCCCCCGGACCCAAGGAGCGAGGTGATCTACCTCTGGCCAGTCTTACAGCGATCAACATCTATACTTTGGATGTTGGGCTCACTCTACCTCTTCATCCAATCATCGGGCGGTACCTCCTTGACATGAACTTGGCGATTACACAGATTACTCCTAATGGTTGTAGTAGTTTGTTAGCTATTTTGACTATCTTCAAACTCAAGGGATACAAGAATCGTCTGACGATGGCCGAGATCAATTGTGTCCTCAGCATTACTAAACAAAATGCTGAGGGTAAAGGATATTATTACTTAAAGGCTCTCCGGGCGAGAAACTCCTGGAGAGCTTGCCGAACAAGGTCCATGATTGGAAGAGCAGTTCTTCTTCATCGGAGGAGATTTGCGAGCCTCCACCAATTACATGGGACAAGAAGGGTGAATCATGTCCCCCGAAGAATATGGGAATGTTACCAGTAGGTGGATCTTTTCGGTGTGAATAGGTCGATTTAGATTTACTAATCTGGTCCCTTTTTCTTGCAGGTCTGAAGCATCAGAGGTGGGGCCACCCGAACTCTCAGATCTCTAAAGTTTTTGACTTCGTGTACACTGTGTGTTGCGAGAGGAATCGCAGAGATCGAGGAGTAGATCACCTTAGTAAGGTGCACTGTCGACGGGCTGCTCTTGTACTCACATCTCCACACCACCTTGCTGTGCGAGCTTCGGGGCCATCAGGTACAATAGTTCACACATAGTTCGCTAGTAGTCTATTTTTGGTATGCAGCTTGTACTCCACCCTAAACCCTAAACCCCTAAACCCTAAACCCTAAACTCTAAACCCCTAACCCTAAACCCTAAATCCCTAACCCTAACCCCTAACCCCTAAACCCCAAACCCCCTAACCCCAAACCCCCTAAACCCTAAACCTTAATTCCGCACCTTCCAAAATTCTCGGCCATGACTCCTCTCCTCCACTGGCGTCGCGCCATGTGGCGCTTGCTGGCCAAGTCAATGACGTCAGTTGACGTCACAGGTCCAGGGGTCGAGTTCTGCTCTCAGCGAGAATGCTCAGCCTTTTCCTTTATTTTATTCGGGCCCAGCCCCTATTACTTCCACCACCACAATTCCCCTTAGGCCATCAATTATTTCTGGCCCATCTCCTTCACTCCCAAATTTTTCCCAACCACTGCCCTCTCTCTTGAACCCAACGCACCAAATACTTCAGTCCCTCCTACATCTAATTCTCCACCTCTGGCAAAGTAATTCGCGAGCCCAATTTGCCTCTTATCTCCTCGGTTAATACCACACATGTTGAGCCTTCTCCAACTCCAAAATCTTTGCCTCTGCTCTTGGCACAAACTCAAATACTTCTATTGGTCCCAGCTCGTCCAATTTTCTTTTAATTGATGATTCTAAAATCCACAAAATTGGTAAGGTAACTCATGACGATAAAAAATTAAAAGTTACTTTCTCTAGGGATGACATTCTTTCTGTTTCAGGGCCATGGAAATTGTCAATTTTTGGTAAATTTTCGCATGTAATTCCAACTTCGAAGGATATTAATGATTCTTTATTTTGTTTGGGATTTAAGGGTAGTTTTCGATGGAGTTGGGTTAATTTTTATCATATTTGTATTAAGTTCACACTTGAGGTTGATTTTACTAGTATGTGGATGCAGCCCACTTGGATGATTTGGGGTTGTCCAATGCGGGTATTCAAGTGGACTCCGGACTTTGATCTCTCACACAAGGCTCTTATAGCTCCTGTTTGGGTGAAATTTCCAGGTTTACCAATTCATTTGATTCACAGGGATGCCCTTTTTACTATTGCTAAGAAATTTGCTACGCATCTATAGGTTGATCGGCAGACTGCTGAGCATTCTCGTTTGTCGTATGCTCGTGTTTGTGTAGAGATGGATTTATTGCAGGACCCGATTACTGAGTTTGATATTGATATATGTGGTGTTTCTTGCACACAACGGGTTCTGTATGAGAATCATCCCAAATATTGTACGAGTTATCGTCATGTTGGTCATGATTAGTCAGAGTGTTATATTACGGGGGATAAGTCTCATCCTTCGAGACGGGGTCATTTGACTGCTCGCACTGCTAGTCGGGGGCCTCGCCAGCCATTCTCTAGTCGTCCTTCTGCTAAGGGCACGGCTGTTGTTGATGCTCGTGTTCCTCCTACTGTAGTGGAGTCTGAGTGGAAGACAGTGGGGCATCGGGTATCTGGTATGCTTGCCAAGTCATTTGTGGATCACCCTCCTCGAGCGAAGCATATTTATTAATCGCCCCTTCAGTTTGTTAATGTGGAGGATAGGGAGTTGGTTGTTCATGAGACTGTTGAGGCGGATGATTCAATTGCGGGTTTTGATGATTCTTCTTCAGATGAGACGACTGATTCTGGTGATGATTCTGATGATGTCTCTTCTGCGAGTCTAGACCATAGGGACTTACAGTGTGATATTAGCCGTGCTCAGCATGATTTTTTTATTGATCCATTTGAGTCTCGTTCGGTTGATGAGTCTCGTGCTTTGGTTCCTCTGAAGCGTGTTGGGGTTGGGGGCAGTGCTGCTTCTCAACCAGGCCAGATTATCCTGATTACTGAGGTTGCGTAGTCTTCTACTGCATCTCTTATTCCATCTTTGTCGAATTTGGGGAAGAAGTCTCGTTCTTCATCCTCGGTTCCTATGTCCGCTGGGCGTCAACTTGTTCGGAGAGCTTCATCTCGAGGATCAGCTCGAGGTTCTCCATCTCGGGGTTCTGCTCATGGCAGAGGTCGTGGTCGGCTGGGTTCACAGTCGGTATCTATTTCTTAATTATTGATGTGTAGTTTTTTATTTTACTTGTTTGACTTTCGCCCACCTTGAGTGGTGCAACTTGTAGTTCTTTTGATTACCTACCTATGTCCAGGTGTCGGCTTAGGTTAGGATGATTTGGTTACTTGATATATTTTTCCTATTTGGTGATATATACATGCCTGGAGGTCACGCCTTAACCCTCCGCCCTCACGGGTGTTTATTTTTCAGTTTAAAAAAAAAACCCAAACCCCAACCCCTAAACCCTAAACCCTAAATCCCTAAAATCCTAAACCCTAAAATAATCGTTTGATTTCAACAAAATAAGTGAAAAAGGAGAAGAACGAAAAAAATTGACAAAAAATTGTCTCCACCTTTTTTTTAAATCACTAAGGCATCGTCGGAAATGATGTTTGAAAATTGCTGGAAGACTTGAATGAATGCTCTGAGAATCGAAATTGCAAGAAAGGTGAAATGGAATGTTTTCTCCTCCTTTTATAGGAAGAAGACAATTTTGGTAATTTTTGGAAATATCAGGGACTTCATTGCAAGAATTTTAAAAGTTTGACAATAATGGGCGCACGTTTAGGGCATGGGGTGACGTGACAAAAGATAATTGATGCATCATTTTCTGTGCCACATCAGCAACCGCCGTCGGGCAAGCGCAGCTCGCCCAAGAGGTGCATAGCTCGCCACAGAGCTTGTCTTAGGTGGAGCACAGCTCGCCCAAGAAGTCAAACATTAGCATGAAATTGGTTTGCTCGAGAGGCCAAATGATCACAAAATAGCTAGTCCACATATTGGCAGAGCCATATATAGGAGAGCTGGGGGAAATATTGATGGGTGACCTCTGAGGCGAGCTAATGAGGATTAATCAAAATAAACAAAAGAGCTTAAGGCAAAGCTGCTCGCCCAGAATCACCAATCCACGGCATCCATTGTTGACAAATCGCCTCACCAAAAGGAGAGTAGCTCGCTAATAGCTCGCCACCTCATAAGAGTGTGTACCACTCAGATGACTCATCAGAGGCGAACAAGAAGGTGAATTAAGTACGAGCAAGGAGAAGACAGGCAAAGCTAAAGATACACACTCACTACTCAACGCAACAATAAAGCCCAAATAACACAAGGATTTTGAGCTCGCCCTACCTCTAATAGGGAGCAGCAGCTAGAAGAGTCCTTAGTAAGGACATATTAGTCAAATAACAATGTAATTAGTGCATAAAAGGTGACAAGAATGACAAGTGTTAGGACAATTGTCATTTAGTTAAGCTATTTAAGTTAAACGAATACCACCTCATCACATACAAACATATGTATAGGTCTTTTGTACCCATTTTTTGAGGTTTCTAAGTTCATAAATACAAGAAATACTTCTATCTACTTTCTCTCTCTATATTCATATCATCCAACACTTGATTTATTTTTTATTATTATTTGGAAGGATCCGAAGTTGGAAGCCACAAAATTATTACAATTAGCAAATTCTTCCAACAATGGCATTTTAGAGTTATTTTTATCTTATTACAGTGCATTTGAGCATTTCGACCTTGTGTAGTTGTACTTCTCTCTGAAACGAACAAAGTAGTGTATAGAGGAAAATTTTTGCATTATTAATTAATTAATTTTTCAAATTTATACTCAACTTGAGGCGGATGTCATAAATAAAATCATTAGATTTAGACCAATTTCACAGTATATTTGAAATTATATCATTTCGTGCAAGAGTTGGGTTAAAAATAAGTTTCAAACGTAATTTCATTTCACTATGCTAATAAAATATATTTTCTAAGTTACCTCTTCTTATACTATTTAGTGATAATAGCTCAAACTAAGAAAAAGTTTATCTTGTAAAATATACTCTTTCCGTCTCAAGATTATCTTCACACTTTTATTATTTTTATGAGGAAAATATAATAAAAGTGTGAAGATAGTTTTAAAACGAAAATGGTAAGGAATAATAAGTGGGGTGTCTTAACACATTAAAATTGAGCTTATATAAAAATATGTCAAAATTAATAAATTGCAATTAGAAATAGGACCCATAGATCAGTATATCAGCAATTATAACAGACCGAGAGTAAAAAAAAATGCCAGAAATTGTGACCACCATAATTATATTATGAGTAGGTTTCTTGTGCATCAGGTATACCGTGCAATTCATATATATTTTTAAAAAGTTACACATTTTATTACTGAAAAGTCACACGTATTATAATGTATGTGACTTTTCAGTACGTAATATTTTGTATAACTTTTTAAATATACATTTGAATTGCACGGTACACCTAGTGCATACAAAACTAATACTTACACTGTACTACAAAATTAGAAGCTTCGCATCATGTTTATGATTGCCATGATCATTTTATGTACATTGTTGAAGATCATGTGTTCTCGATCAGAGCAACATGGCATTAATAATTTATTCTACCATTAGCATTAATTTTGAAACAAAAAAATATGATAATAATCATTAAAAAAAAGGGGGAAAAGAATTATGGCACTGATTAAGCTTGAAAAAGAAGTATACATTGGTTTCTTGCAAAACAAAATCATGATGGTGTGAATTAAAAAAAAATGAGAAAAAGGACAAAATCATAAGGTAATGATACCAGTGAAGCTAGCGTGTTTTCTGCTTCTATACTTTTAATTGCACACCTGAACAGATGATAAACGCAACTAAAAGATACATTCCCTCTCACGTGAATTATCCCACCTCGCTAGCTCTAAATTACTTTTATTCATGCTCTAGATGCATGCCCATCCATATCAATTGAACGAATTATATATATATTATAGAAAAAATTTTAATTTTTTAATTTATAAAATCAATTTGCATAAAATAATAAATAGCGTAAATATATAAAAAAAAATGTATACCCAATTAATGTAGAAAAATTAATTAATCAATCATGCTCGCTTGCAAGAACACGTGAGGTAGTCTGTTTAGTGAATGATTTTATCGTACGCCACCTACTAATGATTCCAGTTGTCATGCAACAAAGATGACGAGTTCAACTCTCTCTCTCTCTCTCTCTCTCTCTCTCTCTCTCTCTCTCTCTCACTAGCTAGGCCTAGGCTATATATATATATACACTCAAATTTGCATTTACATTATTTGTAGTTATAGACTAGAGAGAGCAAGCTCACAGGGCTACCTTATTAATCTTTCATGCATTTATTATCTATATCTTATTAATCTTTCATGCATTTATTATCTATATCGCTTTGCTCAAATTAAATGGCTCTCTTTGATATTCACCACCCATGGGCCTTTACATTTGGTATATTCGGTATGTAATTTAAAACTCTATTGTTCTATGCATAAATTCATTTTCTAACTTTTCTCGTTGAAATAAAATAATAAACTTACACACTTTTCTTATTTGGATATATATGCATATATATATGTATATATAGTCTTCTATTCCACCGTCCTACGGAAATTTACACACTTTTCTTATTTGGATATCCTATATAAATTTACATGCTATTAAAAAAAATTGATTTATATGTACACTCACAAACATATACACATATTTACACATACACAATTACTTTATATATATATATATATAATACATTTTTCTTAAAAATATATGTTGTCATAAATTCCTACTTAATAACATAAAAAAGGAGCGCATGTGTGTTTTGTCTTTGGGGGATAATATGCATGTCCAACCTTCCTTGTTTCTGATAATATAATACGCTAGCTATAGCTTGTCTGTTATCATGCATGATCTTCCTCGTTTTTGTTTCTGGTAGCTGATAATTTGTTGAATTAAAATCAGTAGAGAATAGATATATGCAACGCAATGCATGCATGATTCATGTTTTGATCATCAACAAAATTAATATTAATTAAACAATAAATAAATCAGCTGATGATTTGTACGTGCAGGTAACATCATTTCGATTTTCGTGTACCTTGCTCCATTGTAAGTATTACTATATTGGTAATTAATTTAGAATTGGAAAATAGGGGCCGGGGTAGCTAGTAATTAATTAATGAATGAATGTAGGCCGACGTTCATACGGATTCACAAGGAAAAATCAACGATGGGATTCGATTCATTGCCTTATGCAGTGGCGCTTTTCTCGGCCATGCTCTGGATGTACTATGCACTACTCAAGACAGATGCAATCCTCCTTATCTCCATCAACTTATTTGGATGCATTATAGAGGCTATTTACATCTTCATCTTCCTCTATTATGCATCCAAAAAAGCCAGGGTAATTAATTAATTAATACTACTCCATCCATTAATTTTTATTATTATTATTTTTAATCAATTTAATTGCTATATATATAAATACTGCATTCCTGCAGACTCATGCTGCCAAGCTTTTGGGACTTATGAATGTAGCCCTATTATCTCTCATTTTCCTCCTCACTTTCTTCATTTTCGCTTCTCACATCCGAACTCAAGTTGTTGGGTGGATTTGTGTGGTTGTTTCTGTGAGTGTTTTTGCAGCCCCATTGAGCATTGTGGTAAGTGTATACGTACTGTTCCACTTCTTTTTCTTTTTCTTCGTTTTTTTTTTTTTTGAAAAAACAAAAAAGAAATATATACAAACGTATTCTTGTTAATGTCCACATGCATGCATGCATGCAGTTTCAGGTTTTCCGGACACGTAGTGTTGAATTCATGCCATTCCCTTTGTCATTTTTCTTGACCCTGGGTGCAATTATGTGGTTCGCCTACGGTTTATTTCAAAAGGATATATGCGTGGCGGTGAGTGAAATTAATTATCGATCATATATATATATAGTATTTTTATACTATATATTAATTGGATTGGATTGGTTGTGCAGCTTCCAAATGTGGTGGGATTTTTCTTGGGGATGTTACAAATGTTGGTGTACGGGATTTTCCGAAACCCTAAGCCTAGAGAAACTGAGGAAAAGAACAAGGTGATTAACATCGTGGTGGTAGGGACCCCCGTCGACCCTGCAGAGGCTGAGGACCACGACATTGTTCCCTGCACCTAATTAACATTTTTTCTTCCCCGGCCCTAAATAATTACCTAGCTTATAAATTCATATTCACATTTCCGATCGAGTTTATTATGTATCAATGAATTATAATACCCAGCCTTTTCTAGATTAATTAATTCCAACAAAAGTCAAAAAATATGAATACATATATAAAAAATCATGACATTGGCTGTACCTGCCTTAATATGCAACAATTTTATCATGCTTTTCTTATAAAAGGTGGAATGTATTTAATATCTATTTTTTCATTAAATTACTTGATAAAAACTTTATTGTGAAACAATCACACTCAAGGTGGTTTTGGAATTAAGAAGATTATTAATTTTAACTCCATTTTTATCATTAGCAATGTCTGGAGAATGGGGAGCTATTTGTTCCGGTTTCTACTGATCCTAGGTAACCAAGTACACAATTTTCTTTAAGGTATATAATATCTACCCTGAAAAGGAGGAATAATTCAACTTCCTACTCAAAACAATTTTTAACATTTGACTTGCCAGGTTCATTTCCGTGCGTTATCCTTGGGCTGGCAACACAACAACACCCACACATGTGACCACGACTAACTTGTCATGTTACAAAAGCAATACCAACTTATACCATCACCTAGGAACCAACAAAGAAAGACATATTTACTCAACGTAGCATCACCCCAAACACATTATTTCAGGCGTCCCCTATTTCCCCATTTTGTTTCCCAGGATTTTTAAATCAACAAGTTTTTCATCCAATAATCTGTTTTAAGATTTCCAATTTCCAGACTTTTAATTAGGTGTGACCTCAAGAGCGCTTTAGAAACCTCGCACTTGGCCCTAAAACCACAAGATACAGTGTAGTAAGGGTTCTTTCAAGTGGTCATGCAGTTTTCCCAACTTCCAACAGCAAAAGAATGGTTTCCCAATTTGCAAAATTGTATTATCACCCTACTGCCTCTTGAAATGCAGGGTAGATTCTATAATTGGGCCATTAATTTTTTTTCTTTAACCAGATAAAGGGAAGAAATGGTTATAGCTTATTGTTGTTTAATAGCAAAGTCATGCTCATTAGCCCTTCGGTAAAGCAAAGCTGATGCTTCCACCCTGCAAGTGCATTAAAATCAATGGACACCAGTGCAAAATGCAAACACAAAAAATAATGAGCATTAGAATGGCAGTGCATTCATACCAGCCAGGATACACAACAAATCTTCCAGTGGAGAGGGCCCAATTCACCTATTCAGTAGGGAACAAAAAACCCAAAGTCAGAGTTCCTAATGTTTTACTATACTTAATAATTAGCATGGTGCTAAAGATCTTCCTGATCTTGAAAATATGTGTGTGTGTGTGTGGGGGGGGGGGGGGGGGGGGTGTCCCACCATGTAGAATCATCTGTATGGATTATAATTATATACGACCATCGAGCTCCATTAAGACAGTTATTCTCATTTATATTTAAGTGTAACATATCTTTGTCGATAGTTTCTTCAATGTCTTTGATTTTATGATTTTCTACCTTTTCTAAGTCGTGTTAGGGAAATTAAAGGGTCTCCTAAGCACATGGTCTAACTATCTTAAGCGCAGAACAATATTACGAAAATTGTTGAGTACAGGCATTCAGATGTTAAGCAACCTAAGACGTACCTTATCAGTCCCAAGTGAATTTGCTACTACATGGGTAACCTGATCGTCAATCTGATTGACACAGACAGCACCAAATTGCTCAGCTGTCTGCCATAGTGGATGCATGTGAGGATTGGCTTCACCAACTGGAAATACTCTGCTAAAAACAATGCGACAACCCAGTAGAATCTTCCGTTGTTCACAAGCTAAGATGTCTCTAACATCAGCTTCATCTAATGATTGATGCGCAAAAAAGTTTTCATGAATTCTCTGAATAACCTGGTTTCACAGAACAAACTACTCAGAAAGTGGGGAAATATCATACTCAGCACAGAACCTCTTTTTATTAAATACCTGGATATAACTTCTACCCCGACCACCCTTAAAAATAAAATAAAATTTTAAAAAAGGATTGAAAAAACCGAACTCCAAAATCAGAACCCCACCAGCACCTTTTTATCTTAGCAAAAGAGGTTTTCTCCATAATTTTAATTGAACAAAATTATTTGAGAATTTCAATTGAAATAATTATTTGATTGTTTCCACTCAAAAGTAATTCAAGGAGTTTAAAATTGTGCTATGTCAAAGCTCACCGACAGAGAAGACGCCAATGTCCCCTCTTCTGGTCTCTCATCATGATCAATCTCAAGTAGAGATGGACCTGGTAACCCAAATTGCCGTCTACTACAAGGAAAATATATATACCTGAGAACAAAGGGAAAGTTCAGATAAAGTTTCAAATTAAAGTGTAGAATGAATAACGGGGCAAATCATTACCGCTCAACAACTATCAGATTTGGCTTGTTATGAGGCCAGACGCGTATAGAATCATCTATAATTACAACAGCTGACTCCATACCCAGAACCCCGTCCAAGTCCTTACTCTTGGGAACCCTGTCATCACCATCAAATGGTTCCCCATCATCACCCCGCGAGATAACTCGTCCAGAAAACAATTCCCCTTTAGGATCCAGCAATTTTGCCATCTCAGTGGCATAATACTTATTTCCCATGGTGTAGAGATGCAGCTCAAAGAGTTTACTTGCCTATGATAGAAATTTGAAAAAAAAAAAAAAAAAGAATCAAAACAAATTTGAGTAGAAATGTAGGTTTCATTCAAATAAGAAGAACAGTAACCTTCTCCAAGAAATTCCATATCCCAGGCCGCAACTTGGTCCACATTCCCATATGGGGAAACCGAAATAGATGCCTCTGGGACTTTTCGCGGTCTTGTTCTTCTTTCTTTCTCAGCATCTCATCATGGAGTGGATCAACCTCAACAAACTGGACAAAAAGCAAAAACTTAGTGAAAGCCCCCAAATTTCTTTTTAACTTTTAACTAAAAACAATTCAAAAATGAAACAATGCCTTGCCTTAGCTGAATTTAGGAGAGTATGATCCAGATCCAGGACAAGACAAAGCTTGCGAACTGCAAACATTTTCTTCTGTTCTTCAAGCCTCCTTGCCCTTTCTCTCTGTATAGCAGCTTTTTGCTTGTCATCAAAGCCCTCAAATAGATGTGCAACATCATTCCATGCATTCACATTGAATGGTCGAGGGGGGACAGAACTAGCTGCTTCTGATGTTAAGTCACTCCCAGTCCTAAAGTTACGGGACTCGGCAACTACAGCCTTAGTCTCGATTCCAGCTTGATGACCCTGTGCAGGTTGCGACAATGCAGTCTGAGCAAGTTCAGGCGAAGGCATACATGCTTGAGACACAGACACAATATCAGCAATGTTTCTCAAATTACTTGTGAATTGCATAGTAATATCAGGTGGTTTCATGCCACTGGAAGCCACCAACTTCTTCTCTACTTGATCTTCTTGCCTCGGGATTCCCATGTTGCCTATCGTTGCTGAACCAGATGGTGCATTTATTTTATGTTGATCCACAACTATAGGTGCACCCTTTTGTGGTGCATTATTATGAAGAATGCGACGGGGATCACGAGGTTTCATCCGAACTTTTCCAGATTCCTCCTGCAAATTACATACATGTCCAAGTAGAATATTTAAAAAAAACTAGCAGCAAATATGTTACACGACTCATTCTAAAGCAACTCAGAGAATTTTCATTTAAGATAGTACTCCCTCCGTCCCGTAGGAATTTGCACCCTACGGGAAGGCACATTTTTTAAGAAAAATGTGTTTTATATATAAAGTAGTGGCATATGGGTAAATATGTGTATATGTTTGTGAGTGTAAACGTAAATCAATGTTTCCTTTTCTAATAGTGTGCAAATTTGTGTAGGACGTCAAAATAAGGAAAATGTGCAAATTCCTGTGGGACAGAGGGAGTAATAATTATCACAAAATGTTCTCTCAAGAAAATAAGCACTTGTAATTTTCCAAAATATTGGATTGGAGCACATGGGACAGGATGTTGACTTCCACATTCAGGTTCAGAAACAATCATCAAATCAGGGTTTCTGCTAAACAAAAGAAAAAGTCACATAGAAAAGCAGCAAGAGAGAGAGCACAAACAAATTAGATGGGCTATAGCCAGGGTCATTTATTCTCTACTAAATTTGTGTGTGCTGGGGTTTGGGGGGGAGGGTGTCAACACCCCTCAGAAATTCCTTCTCTAAATATATTTTCAAATTAATATATTGATATTTAGTACTTAAATACATGTTTAGTTACTGATTTAGCCACACTCATGCCCCCAACCCCCAACCCAAAAAAAAAACAGATTAATTGATTAGCCTCCACCCTGGTAATAGCCAACTCATTGGCTTTGATTAAAAAGAAAATGATGCACAAGTGCCTACCGCAGAGACCACCTGAGAAGAAACTGTTGTTCCTGCTGATGATGTCTGCCCAAGCATTGGGGTGAAAGGCAGACTTCCAGATGTTAATGGAACCGCTCCCAGTATAGATTTCGAGTGTGCCATTTGCATCAAACCCTTCATATCAGAAGACTTCTGGTGTTCAATATTGAGCATGTTCATCCATGCAGATGGATTGCCAGCTATATCTCTTAATAAAGAATGAAGAGAAGAAGATGCGTTGGGATTTTTTGCCGATAAAATTTCAGTTTGACTTGTTGATTGCAATGTAACGCAACTGTTAGCAGACAAACTCATGGTTGGAATGGTCACTTGAGAGGTAGAGGCTGTAATGAGTGGCAGGGTTGTTTTTGACTCTGGTAACTCGTTTCTTCTTCGTTTTGGTGCAGGGCCATCCAAAACTAGTTCATCAAATATCTTCTGCTTCCTACCAAGAAACTCTGATTTAGACTCATCGCTTACAACAGAGGATAGACTTTGGTTGAGATTCCTGGGACCTGTATCAGAATTGGCCAATCGAAGCCTGGGGTCCCTACTTCTGGACGAGGAGGATTTCGAAACAGGACAGGAACTACTTGCAGGACCAACAATACTAGCATTGCTAATTTCTGATTGACCTGACCTTAAGTTCACAGCAGAATTAATATTGAGATTAGCGGAACTAGAAACCTCCTCCATAGCATCACCATCTCCATTAGTATCTCCCTCTCCTGAAGGGGTTGGACTAGGAAGCCTATCATTCATAAAAAAAGAACTCTGGCCAAATTTCTGCTGATAACTGGAAACAGCTTTGACAGCATCGGTTTCATAAGGATGCATCACTGGATTTCCTCTCTCAAGAGTTTGACTAGGAACAGGCCACTCAGGTTTCAGCAGTCCATCTTTATCAAAAGGCAAAGTTGCAGAAAGGTCTCGCGTGGGAGAAGGAAGACTGTCGACATCATGATCTTTGTGGAGGTCCAGCAGAGGAAGGGCCAACCCCTTATGCCTAGGATTAACTATTCCTGATTTTGAAAATCTCTGCTCAATTTGATCCACTGTTTCTGCAGAAGCAGATTCTGTTCCCAACTTCTTTAGGTAAGCTGAGTTGTGATAAACAGCATTCTCTTGCACCACACGTGAATCAAACACCTCAGATACTTGTTTCCTTCCATTTTTATTATCGTTGCACAATGAATTATCAGAAGACTCCTCCAGGGACAACTTAATAGCCTCCACCTATGATAATATGATCAAAATGAGACTGTATAACTATACAAATACCAAATTATTATATTATTTATATGGGAGCCCAATTGTGGGTTTCCCATCATTAGCATAAACTGCTTGTACCATGCTATATAGTGTACTACGTGTCGGGTTCCATATCATTACTCTCTCCACACACACACACACATATATATTGGGGGTGTTGAGGGGGCACCTCTTTCAACTGCAAAGAAGAAAAAAGAGGAGGACTTAAGCTTTCCACTTGAGCTAGCAACCTGTAGGCATATTTTTACAAGGATGGAAAATCAGTTATAAAAGATGACGCCACTCAAAGGAAAACAAACACAATGCAATAGTTGTGCCAGGAACCTTGTCAAAATTACTCTGTTCTTCTCCTTGAGTGTAAGGTTCATGGAAGAAAATGCCTGCAAGTACCACCTCTAACCATTATATCAATAGTTAAATATAACTTAATGATATTGACAAACTGATGAGGCCCATATGAATTAATAAAATTATGTCTAAAAATGCAGGCTAAACACCAGAATTAATTGAACAGCCTACCAAGCAAAGTGTCCGAATGTCAGTTAATAACAGATGAACACGAGTATCTTTCTCAGCAGAAGAACCCTCCAACACCATTTTCTGCAAGCTTATAGCAGTCATCTCCAAGCGTGAACACGCTGTAACCAGTGATCTACACAAACAAAAAACCATTAATTACAGAAAAATAATTTCAACTCATACAAACAATTCATAAATCAGCGACATAATCCCAATCTGACTTACTCTTGTGCACCAGCCACATCCAGACTCCTCAGTTCTTCCTTTATCGAATCAACACGCCCCCTCCTCTCCAGTTCATCCTTCTCATTCACATCACCTCCCGCCTCCTCCATAGTTTTAATATTCAAATCCTTATTTTCTATAACCAACTCGGAATCCAAATCAATTTCACCCTCTTCCAGCTCACCTTCTTCCTTCTCACCGTCATCCTCCACATCAATCACAATCTTACTCTCATTCACGTTTGAACTCCTCGCACTGTTAGAATCATTATTACCACTACTTTTATCATTACTTCCACCCTCCATCATAACAAAAACGTCACCTAGTGGCTTATTATTAACCGCCTGCTTCCAAGCCAAACTGTACAAACCCGAATATGCAGTCTTTGATGCAAACTGATACTTGCATAGATCTCTCATCGACCAAAACCTAGGTCCAGTTCCACCTCTTGTAGTAGTATTATTATTATTAATACAGACGCTAACATTATTCGGATTAACAGAACTTTTTGGCAGCGGGGTTGACACAGGCGGCGGAGGAGGCGCTGTAGCTTGCTTAACATTAAAAGCTTCTTCAGTAATTTCTTCGACAGAGGCGGAATCCGAGATCTCACCCTCCTCTACATCGTGAACCTCAACTTTGACTACTTGCTGCTCTTTACAATCGTTTTCCATATTTAAGAGAGTGATTTTATTTCCTAACTAAACAATCTAAATTCAAATCACCGACAAGAATTTTATACAAGGCAATCGCATCAAATCAAAGAAATTAAACAGAATGTAGATATGGAGAGAAATTGAAAAGGAATTACAGAGGTGCAAAGGGAAGAAAATCTAATTTCTCACGGATTTGGAGAAGGGAAAATAATTAAAATTTGAGCAATATGAAGATTCGGTGATCAGGGGTTTTAGAATCGATTCATATTTCTTCCTATAATAAATTGGGGTTGGGATAGAAGGGATCTTGATCTTCCGGATATACCAATTGATCCTGGCCTGGGGAAAAGAATGGAAGCCACCCTATTATTTTGTATGCCGGCTGGGTTTGAACTGAGCGGGGAACGAAGTCGAGGAAATTATTAGGGGAAAATAAAACTGGAGCAGACGCAGAAAAGGGTGGGTCTGCTGGTGGTGGAGGAGGATACTAGATCCGGTCCACAATCGTGATTCAATTTGTAGTGTTTTCGTGGGTTGTCAACCCGGATGACGTAAATGGCGGCCCGAACTTCGATTGCGTAGGAGTATCTCCCCGTCCGGCTTGGAATGAATTTGTTGTAAATAAATATACATCGTGAGGATATTACAATAAAGTTTATTGGTCCTTTGTTCGATGGGCTTTAGATTAGATATGGTATTTTCAATTCAAACGCAGATTATTATACTCTCTTCGTTTTTAACGAATTTGCACTCATGAAAGTGTACGTAGATTAAAAAAAAATTAATAAAATAATAATATATGGATAAATGTGTGTATAATTATGTGAGTATAGACGCAAATCGATATTTCCTTTTTAGTAAAGTGTAAATTAATTTGGGACAACCCAAAATAGAAAGTGTGCAAATTGGTTTGTGACGGAGGGAGTAGTAAAATATTTTGGCTTGGTACGCCCTCAAACGTAGTCCTAAGTGACGAACTAGGTAACTAAATCGTTTGTTTATTTTATTCTTGCTTTCAATTATAAATTACAACACGGTATCAGCACGAGTCTCTAACCAACGATATTTGCAGCTAAATTAAAAGATAAGTCTGTTGACAGGCGACCTAAGAACGAGCTAATGAAGAGTAATTAGCATAATCAAAAGTTTAAGGCAAAGTAGCTCGCCGGAGTCATTGCCCACGTCATCATTTGTTGATCAATCACTCCACCAAATAAAAAGGCAGCTCGCCAAAAGCTTGCCTACAATAAGAGACATGAGACCATCTTTCAACATAACAACAAGACCCCAAAATAGCGCAAGGAGAAAGAGCTCGCCCTATCTATAGTAGGGAGCAGTAGCTAAACAGATCCTTAGTAGGGACATAGTATGTTGAAAACAATGTAATTAGAGCATAAGAGGTGGCTTAAGATGACATGTGTTAGGACACTTGTCAACTAATTAAGTTATTTAAACAATGTCACCTCACCACATGCAAATATATAAATATGTCTCTTGTACTCTCTTTATCTCTCTAAGTTCATATTACAACAAAAATATATCTCTCTACTTTCTCTCACTACAATTTACATTCCATAACTTGATCTTTGATTACTTAGATTAATCAGTCATGTAATCAATCCAATTAACAAATTCTTCCAACAATTTGGCGCTAGAAGGAGGGCTCCGAACCTCCAATTAGTTGAAAGTGAGAAAAATCTTGAAAGGTTAAAGGTGTTCTTGAAGGAGTTGAAGAACACTTTGAAGATTCAAAGGAATTGAACAGATTCCCAGAATTCGTGAAGTACCCAAGCAAGGAAACTCTAAATGCATGCATGTTAAGTTGATAAAACCAAATTTCTGGAAAATCACTCACATACAAGGCTAGTAAAGAGTACATTGGAATTACCTTTGCTGGAAATTTGTTGAAGACGAACTACAAACTTGCTGTTGAAACATGTCTCGAGAAAATATGTATACCTCGTCCACAACCAGAAGGTGGAGAGGAACTGGGCCTCATAGAAATCAAACTGATTGAGAGCCCTCCAGGCAGCGAGCTACTGGGCGAGCTAGTAGACAAGTACGGTCCCCAACTACACTCCAAGACGGATTAGATACAGTGGTGCAGTCCGTACTCCAAAACCCTAACGAGCTGGAGCGAACTATCGCCCTACTCAAAGAGGTTCAAAGACAGCAACAGCTCGCCGCCAACCGACCTATCATACAGTAAGCTCCCACCGGCACGACCTAAGATCGTGACACGAGATAGTCCCAATCCTCACAGCCAAGAGGCAGAGTTAGCGAGCTAAGGGGCGAACAAGAGGCGAGCAGTGTACAAACTCGCCACCGACAAGCTGCTGGCAAGGCCAAAATGAGTAAGAAGCTCAATTCCCAAAGTGGGCGAGCTGGAAGCCGAGCTGAGGGCTCCACCACTGATCAACCCTGAGGCAACTTACGAGAAAGACTAGGGCGTAGACACGAAGAGAACGTATGAGAACCCACACCAGCACCACTACTCCCACTAAGAAGAGATGATACAAAGCTACCTCCTCGGAGGTCTGCCCATGACAAGTTGCGAAGACCAGCTTCTGACATGTTTGGTCCCCATGGAGCTCAACAATTCCAGCAAGTCACAGCTGGATCACCCTGGAGCGAGGGACTGCGGGACCGTGCTCACACAAGAACCACGGTACTTGAACAGCCTCCACAGGAAGTGATCCACAATGACGAGCTGGCTACGTTGAAAAAGGTCATCGAGGAACTACAGATGCAAATGACATTTAAAAATGATGGAGCCAGTGCTAACATACTCCCAATATCTCCATTAGCATCCACCATACTCAAAGCTCCCTTACAGAAGAAAATATAGTTCCCGGCGATGGCCCTATATGAAGGATAGTCAGACCCGAAAGTACACATCTCGAAGTACTCGAACTTCATGATCTCTATGGGAGAAACTAACGCCACTCAGTGCAGAAATTTCCCACTCATTCTTGGGGATCGAGCTCACAGGTGGTTCTCATCATTAACTCCGGGCTCGATATAATCCTACGAACATTTGACCCGAGAATTTCTATCATATTTCTCAGGATATGGGACATACCTCACCCAAAAGCACAGACTAGCCAACATCAATCAGGGAAGTGAGGAGTCGGACCAACAATAACTTGAAAGGTTTGACAAGATACTGTTAGAAGGAGAGCCCATAAGTGAAGACACTAAGATAGTGGCAGTTATGGCTGGTCTGAAGAAAGGGACAGACCTCTGGAAAGAAATGCATTTATCCTGCCCGAAAATATATGCTGAATTTAGACACAAGGCATGAATCAATGTAGCCATGCATGAGGCCCTTCAAAAAGAGATAGGTGGAGATACTAAGGAAAAGAAAGGGGGCAAGAAAGTTGTGGGCACGTAAAAAGACAGAGGAAAGTGAACCTACGAGTTATCCACTAGGTACAAGAAGTTGGATCCGACTCCAAAAACCAACTCCAAAACTACTGCGGAGCTAACCTTCTCACAGGCTGACCTGGAAGGGATCCTCACTCCCACAACGACTCGTTGGTGATAAGCACGAATATAATGAACATGGTGGGGTTTTGAGAAGCTGTAACCATCCCCTTAGGAATGATTAGGTTGTCAGTTGAGCTTATATCGGCCGAGGACCCGGAAAAGAGACTGACTATAAATTTCTTAGTTATAGATCAACAGTCATCTTATAACGGGTTCCTTGGTCGTTCTTTTATGACTGAATTCAAAGCTGCATGTTCAACCTACGACTACTGTGAAAGTTTCCAACTCTTAAGGGTGCAGGAACTGTAAAGGGCGATCTTAAAAAAACTAGAGAGTGTTTGTTATTAATTAAAAAACCAGTTACACGGGTATTAGTGTACGAAAAAGAAATACAACACTTACCAGACGAGCCCAACATTATGGATACCATCTCAGTAGAAACCGAGTTAATGGAGATAGATAACCAGATCGAAGAACCAGAGATCGCCCAAATCTAGCAGGAAGACCCCCGATAGGCAGTAGCTATGGAAGTAGATGGTGGCTAGGCAACCGACGTACCTACAAGCTCAGAAGAACAAGAGTCTGATGTAGTCCCCGAACCTACTGCCCAACAAGGAGAACATGAGGATCTCGAAACCCGAGCGGGTTACGAGCCTATGTAGGTGGAGGACGAGTTGAGCGGAGAAGGATTCACTTCAGACCCAGATGGAAGAATGAAAAGAGGCGAGCTACCCCGGTGGAAGAATTAAGAGCAATCCAGGTGGATCCCAACAGAAGTGACTTAGAACTTTTCATATGTTCTAAGTTACAGGAACCTTACAGGAGCAAGATGAAAGAATTCCTCAAATCCAGTCTAGATGTATTCGCCTGGTCCCACGAAGACATGATGGGGATCCCACTAGAACATGCTTGCCATCGATTAAATATTGATCCCAAAAGGAGGCTCATTCGACAGAAGCGAAGGAAATACGGACCAGACAAATACAAAGCTCTCACCACAGAGGTAAAGAAGTTGCTGGACAACAAGCTGATACATGAGGCATTATGTCCGCAATGGGTGGCAAATCCAATGTTGGTTAAAAAACCAAACGGGGCGGCTATGCATCAATTTCATTGACCTTAATGCAGCATGCCCAAAGGATAACTTCACACTTCCGCACATCGACCAGCTGGTGGACAACACTGCAGGTCACGAGCTGATGACGTTCATGGATGCTTTTGCAGGTTACCGTCAGATAGCGATGCACCCCGACGACCAAGAGCACACGACCTCTACACTAACAAGAATATTTATTAATGGAGTAGGATGCCGTTTGGCCTCATAAATGTCGGAGCTACATTTCAAAGATTGGTCAACAAGATGTTTGATCAACACATTGGACATACGATGGAGGTGTACGTGGATGATATCGTAGTCAAGAGCTTGAAGAAAGAAGATCACCTGGAGCACCTCAAGCAAGCGTTTGACATCATGACGAACTTACAACATGAAGTTGAATCCCAAGAATAGTAGCTTCAGAGTACACTCTGAAAAGTTCATAGGCCACTTGGTGAGTTAAAGAGGAATAGAAGTCAACCCGGTCCAGGTGAAATGCATACTAGAGATGCAGCCACCCAACTCAGTGAAGAAGGTCCAAAGACTCACAGGTTGCCTAGCACCTCTGAACAAATTCAAAAGGTTGTAAATGTAAAGGAGGGTAAAGTTGTCAATTGCACAATTTATATCATTAATCATACAATCCAAACATTAAAATAAAATTACTTGTCATCAGTAAATTCTCTCAATCCATCAATCCAAACATACAACTAATTCAACAAATAACAATATCTATATTGCAATCTTGACTAATCCTATCTTGACTTATTTATCTTGTCTATTGATCCAAACCAACCCTTAATTTATTATCTATAAGAATATTAATTTACGTTGTGATTTTTATCATCTAGTTTCTACCTCAAAGCATAGTTTTAAAAGGCGAGGCGCAAGATAAATGAATTGTTTCAGCAATGAAACATGTGAAGACAATATTTCGTAACAGGATGAAGAATGATTTATTTGGAAATACTTTATATTGAGAGAATTTTTATTAATAATATAAGATATATATTTAATTATTCGAATTTTATATTTTGAAGTTTTGTAAGGTATAACTTAGTTTCTGTTTTAGAACTCTTAAAACAACCTCTAAAACTGCTTTTTCTAAAAGCTCTCTCTTACAATTTAAAAATTTTTTTTATTCCAAAAGCTGTTTTGTAGAGTTTCAAAACCGCATTTATTGAACATCAAAATATTTTATCTATATAAATTTTTAATATGTCAAAATATTTATTTTTTAGTTCACCCCATAGATAGATCCAGAATCCACCCATGTAATTATGTGAAGTGTTAAAAAAAACGGAAAAGAGGGGTTCTTTTTAAAAAAAAATAAAAAATCCGCATCGAAGAAGAGGTTTTTTTTTAAAAAATCTGCGTCGAAAAGGAGGGTTTTTTTTATAATTGGGATTTGTTATTATAGTCCCACGTTGTCGGTCCAAACATTGCCTACGAATTTGCAGTCTCAAACCCAAAGGGTATGTTTGTTTTGAGACTAGCATGGATGGACGTAGGACTTTGCGATCACGCTCCCAATCTCAATCCACACCTAAAAATACCTATTATTACTCTTTCCAACACAACACTCATAAAATACCTATTATACCTATTATTATACCTATAAAATCAATCATTATCTAACATAAAGTAATATCCTACCTAAAAAATTCCAAAATAAACACATACTTTTACTATTCATCAAGATTTTCACATCTCAAAATTTTAAAGTCATGACTTGCTCCGATCCTTAAATCCCAAAACAAACGTACCCAAACTGATGCGGTGAAGTCGAAATAGAAGGAGGATTGAAACTGAGAGGGAAAGATAAACCCTTTCCCTAAAACCCTGCCTCCTCCAGCGCCACAATTCATCATCACCGTCAGCCATGGCTGCCGATGCATCGAAAAAGAAGCAGAAGAGAGAGAAGCATAGTCTATCAGAATTGAAAACCCTTGGAAAGCAGCTACTGTCATCTAGAGCACACATCAACAACCTCCCCATTCTCCTTACCTTCATCACACCCAATTCTCCTCCCCACTACGCCATCGAATCTCTCCTCTCACTTCAGTCCTTCTTTATTCCCCTCCTTGCCCACCTCCCTTCCTCCACCTCTTCCTATTCCAATTCCCATCCTGACCCAGATCTTATTTACCTCACCTGGCTCCGCTCCAAGTTTGACGATTTTATTCGTTGCCTCACTGATGTTGTTGCCTCTTCGCAATCTGATGATGCTATTCGGGTATAATCAGCAATCGTTCCTCTCTTTATATATGCACTCCATACTCTCTCGTCTTATCGTAATGCCATGCTCTCCTTGCACTACAGGAAGTTGTGCTGGACTCTATAATGGAGTTTATGAAAGTGGGGAATGCGGGGAAGTTCCATTCTGCTATTTATCACAAGCTTATCCGTGCCGTGGTAAGTTGGTTGCCATCTTTACCGTATTTGTTCCTCGTCCTTGTAAATAAAATCTCATGTTTTTTATCCACATGTGTTTATGTGTATTGTGTCTCATGCTCGCAGCTTGCCTCCGAATCTGAAGTTTTTGATGTTCTATTAGATTTGCTTGCAGAGAAGTATCTCAGTTATGTTGATGTTGGGTATGTTCCACTATTCTTCAGACACCATGTGCTCCCATAATTTCAGTGCACATTAGATGTTAACTATATGTCTTGCAATATGTCATCAAAGTTCACATGAAGAATTTCATTGTTTTGCCCAAGAAAATTTTCATTGTTTTTATCTTTTCTTTTTTTCAATTTTATTATTGCACAATGAGTAGCAGTCGTTTAATTAGGATCATTTTTGCCCTTTCATAAGCATTATAATTTTGCCCCTGCTTACCAGTTTATTTACTGTTGTATTATGCAGTTACTTTACTTACATTATCCTCCAGAAGCAGGCTCTCACTTTGGAGAGAAAAGGTATGTATTATGTTTCTATCTTATTATACTTATCAATGAAAAACTGTTATCGTTAGTCCTATTTTACTTATTTCTAAATTAATTAATGTATTCTTTCCACTGAAGACGGAAATGTAAGGGTGGATACTGACAACAATCTCCATTCAAGACCAAGGTCAGAATATATTCTTGTTAAAATTGTTGTTTGGAATTTTAACTGAAATTTTGAACTTTATCTATCCTCTTATTCTAAATTTGAACAATTTGGCTGAGGCGCTGAGCGTTACGGAAAATGGGTATATCGGGGAAATAACGGGATATTTTCATCCTTGCTTAATACTTCTCTTACTGTATATGTAGCATGGAGCTTTCCATTCACAAGATGTATAAGTTACTATCTCGCATCCCACCATTCATAGTTACAGAGGAAAAGTTAAAGATGTGGAATGATTCAGGTAATATTTCCTGGCCATAAAAGATGTTTCCTTGTCAATTTAGCTTTTTGGTCGTTTCCTTATTATCTTCTTTGCAACTTGTCATTCAGTTATTTCACTTGAATGAATGGAGAAAATATATATTGATTTTGTTATTCTAACTTTACTTCTATTAAATAAGCATTAGCTAGGAACAATCGTTGCCCAATGAGTTAAGAACATCTAGAATGTTTTAGTCTGAATTGAGCACAGCCTCATTAAAAGAATTTTACTTTCTGAAAGTAATGATTTTGCCCATTTCTTTTACTTCCCTCTGCATCTGTATAGTGCATTTTATTCAACTTGTTTAGAGTGTTTTTATTTTTGGTGATAGCAGTGTTGCATTTCATCTTCTCTGTGTCTAATAGGAAATCTCACTGAGAAAAGCAATGAAAAGGAACATGTTACCTTGGGAGATGAACATACTAAGTACCAGAAGTTCAATGACAAAGTAAGTTATCTAGTGGAACTTCAGAAAATGATATGTGCATCCTTAGATTTTGACTTCTTTTTCCCTCAAGCATCCCCGTATTTGATATTTTACAGGTTTTATCATCCAAAAATGCTGCAAAAAAAATGAAACTCAAGTTTACTAAGGCATGGATATCGTTTCTTCGGTTGCCCCTTCCTCTTGATGTATACAAAGAGGTAACCTTAAATATCAATGGATCCATATTTTGCTGTTTGCTCCAATCAGTAGCCTGCGATTTGAATGAAAGGCTCTTTAGTTACCTTTGAAATCCATTGCATTAGGATTTAAATTTTTGGCTGACAATCTATTGGAGAAGTGCCTAGAGCCACGTCATATTAATAAATCAATAACTCAATGCGTGTAGACTCCCTTCTTTTGTTATGATGCTGAGATTTGTCATTTCGGCCATCATTTCATGACAGTTTTTCATGTTATGCTTCATGTTCTTGTTCCAGATTTTGCTCTCATTTGTCTTTTTCGTTCTGTATACAGGTTCTTGTTACACTTCATCAGGCTGTCATTCCTTATCTCTCAAACCCGATCACGCTATCGTAATTTATGCTGAACTTTTTGATTGATATTGTTTAAGCTAATATTTATTCTTGGGTGCTTAAAAATGGTTTGATGTGTTCTCCGTATGTGCACATGTGCAGTGATTTCTTGACGCGATCCTATGACATAGGTGGGGTTGTTAGTGTTATGGCTCTTAGCAGCCTATACATACTGATGACACAACATGGTCTTGAATATCCCAACTTCTATGATAAACTTTATGCTCTGTTGGAGCCCTCTGTATTTATGGCAAAACATCGTGCAAAGTTCTTTGAGGTAAGTAATTTAAAATTTCCTTTGAATATAAATGGCTTTTATATGGATCTCACAAGTTACTAAGTAGAGGATGGTGCATCCAAGTTCTATTCACCTTTTGTGCATGTTAAAGAGGAAGGTTTGCCTTAGTGTAATAGCCCAATAAAGAATCACTAAAACCTATCTCTTACAATTTACATCGTCTTTTCTCAATTAAGTACATTTTCTTGGAAGAGATATATATGTTACTGTGGGCTGGGTGTATGAGATGCTCAAGACTTGTTTCTCTCTCTCTCTCTCTCTCTCTCCTTCCTTTAGTACTCATACCCATTTCACCTCTCTTTTATACTGACTATAATCTAACAACTGCAGTGCTAATTGTCTTTTTATGCAATGTGTCATCCTCAGCTGCTGGACTCATGCTTGAAATCATCACTCATTCCAGCATATTTGGCTGCGGCCTTCTGCAAGAAATTGAGTAGACTTGCACTCTTTGCTCCTCCTTCAGGAGCGCTTATAATAATTGCTTTGGTTCTCAACCTTCTACAAAGGCATCCTTCAATTAATTGTTTGGTTCATAGGGTATGGACATAATTGTTTCCTTTTATTCAACCATTGATCTGTCAAATATATCAGCTGAGATCTGCTCCTGATGTAAACATTTGACCTGCCATCATAATTAATCACATGTTTTGGAATTGGTACTTTGCAGCAATTTTCCTTGCAACCTAGTTTCCTCATTGGATATCATGCAATTTTTTGGTTTCTTCTAATTGATTTATCAAGGAGGAAGAAAACATATATGTTATAAATGCCGTAAGTTATGCTCTAATGAACAGAGCATATGCGAGGGCATATTGATTCTTTGAGTTGTTAATGTACGATAATACTCATTGGGCAAAATAGTCCAGGCCACAAAAATTACCATAGTAAATTGCAGAACTTTTGGTAAATAATATTGCCTAACTTCAGTTTTAACTGCTGTAGGTTTTCTCCTTGAAATTTTATGTAGAATTGTGAATAAGAATGTTAAATGAATATTTGGTAATCAACCCTTGAATTACTGAGATTACAGGAGTCCTCAGACAATTTTAAGGCTACAGAACCCTCATTTTCATAAGGTTGACAGTTATATGACGTTGAATTCCAAAACACTACTATGACAAGCGTTATATCTTGAATTCCTAGTTAGCTCACATGATGTGGTGTACTCTAGCCACTTTCAGAGAATTGTGGGATCCTAGAAAACTAAGTGTTACCAGTGCTGTAAATGGGATACAAATAATCCTATGTAACTGGAAGTAATTCATAGCATACTGATGACATCCAGTCAATGGATATGCAAATAGCTGCTTCATGCCTTCATCTCCCTATCATGTCACCTCAAGTTTATTGATTACTCATTCTTTGCTCCCTATCACATATGTGTTTGTGATTGAATAATGGCATTAGAACTTCTTCTCATTCGCAACCCCAGAAGCGGAAGCCGAGAAGGCAAGAACAAATATTATCTCTTTTACATTTTAAATTATTCTGCTTAGTAACTGAGTTGCTGCATGTTACTTTCATGAGATCACTGTAATACACTAATACTAAAAGCTTTGAAGCATCTAATATTATTCTATTTAGTGCATTCCTTTAATGTTTTGAAAAGTTCACTCTTGACACATCAACCTTGTAGGAAGGTGGTTCTGATTCTACTGGAGGAACTTCTGAGGAAAAAAAAATCAGTTCACAAAGTGCGAGAGACTGCAGTCCTAACTGCGATTTGTTTGAGGAAAAGCCAGGAGTTGATCACTTCAAAAATGAGGAAAGAGATCCTAAAGATGCCAATGCCATGAGTAAGTTCTGTATTCCTATTTTTGGTGATTGTAGTTAGTATATGTAATACTGCTACTGCTCATTATGTTTTTCATAGGTTGGGCTTCATTGTCAATGAGTTTCTATGTTTGATCTTTTTTACACATGCAATACAATATATACTCTTATCTGCTCACAACTGTTATCCGCCAGCAGAATATGTGCAGCACGCCTGTACATGTCAGGGAAGTGGTCATGCATTATACCGGCCGTCTCATCAATTTTCTGTCAACAAGATGCTTGACACAAATTCCCATTTACTCCTGCATTAAGATATATATCCAATTCATCAGGATTAACATATGCCTAATCTTATTTGGTAGGAAATATCTGGGGACCAACATTATTGTCCATGTAATGCTTATATTCCAAAGAAGAGATCATTTGCTCTAGACTCTAGTACATGTTTACTGCTTTTATCCCAATCCTCGTCTCCTCGAGGGTGCATACTTTGTTGTACCTTATTTATATTGCAAGCAGTAGCTAAATGGAATCACACTAATTGCTGGGTTTAGAACCTTTTTTTTTTCTCAAGTAAAACAGATTCACTTGGTCAAAGAAAAAGTGAAAAACTAATGTTGCGTGACAATGACTGAGCAGGGAGCTCTCTGTGGGAGATTGATACTCTTAGTCATCATTATAGCCCTCCAGTTTCAAGGTATGGTATTGCATGCATGTTTGCCATATACTCCTCAAATATGAACTGATACTGGTTCTCCTGTGATCAGATTTGTAATGTCCCTAGAGAACGATTTGGCCCTCAGGGCTAGAACTGCTGAAGTTGCAGTTAAAGATTTTAGTTCTGGTTCGTATACAACAATTTTCAATGATGAGGTAAAAACCACTCTAATAGAAATTTTTGAGCAATCTCTCTGATGCCCATCTCCAGTATGCTTCATTGATTGCTTGCCCCTTGGTAGAGTGCCTTGAGCAGCATGACCTTTAATGTTTTGTGCAGATGAGACGAAGGGTCAAACAGGTCTCTTTGGCGTTTTACAAAGCAACTCCCACAAATTTGTTTTCAGAGTTGAACTTTCCCGGTTGGACATTCAAATCCAACGGTGTGGGTTCCGTAACTACAAATGGAACATCTGATGATTTCCAAGATCCATCTGCAAAAAGAAAACGGATGAGGTGACTTAACTCATTCAACTCTATGAAAGAAAAAGTTAATCCCGGATAGCGGCACAATATAATGTAAAATTATGTCATAACGAGATGAGGTTCATCATATTTTGGACAATGAGAAACTGCTTCTTCTACCGCAACGTCATATTCTTGAACTCGCTGTTTTTGGCAAGCAAAAGGTTTTTCAGTTCTTGAAGCATTTGCATGCATGCCCACAGCGGTCATTCCTTTCTATTTCTTTAAGATAAAATATACATCAACCAATATATGTCTCCTTGTATTTTAAGGAAAAGCTTTAAATTTCTTCCGTTGCCCAACATTTGGTAGATGACGTCGACTTTAAGAAATATAATATTTTTGTCGTAAAATTATGATGGTCTTAACATTAGAACATAAACTATATAACATCAAATATGGTCTTTAACATTCATGATGCATAAATTGATATTTCTATCTTTTATGCTTGGTATTGTTAGTTTCTTGAATAGATAATTGTAGTTGCAGTTTAATTAGGTGGCATTTATATATTCCCCAATTACTTTATTAAGAATTAATGTATGTAATGTAACCCATATATCTTATAAAAGTGATGAAATCAAATTTATTATTCGATGGAGATAGCCAATCTCTGAAACCATGTACAATAAATAGTATAATAATATTAATTGGTAATGCACACTCCAATTACTAAGATTCATTTCTATCTAAAAAGAATAATATTATGTAGTAATTATTAGTGGTCATGCATCTATATATAAATGCAATACAATAGATGATATACCTGGAGCTTGATACTATAGATTTCATATATATAAATAATACTAGTATGGAATTAGCAAGTGTGAAGTCGAGAAGAAATAAGTTGATAATGTGCTTCTACTAAAAGCAGCAGCAGGAGGAGTCATCAACAACGAGCAGCTGCATTATAAGTAAGGCAAGACCTGCTGCCCAATTGCGCTAGGGAGGGGATGAGCTTGTGGACAACAAAGCTACCACCTTTATTTCTCGTGTCAAACACCGCCAAACCCTTGAAGAAGAAGAAGAATCTATTTTACAAAATTAACTCCTCTCTTTCACTTCTTTTATTTTATATATTAATAATAATAATAATAATAATATTTCCACTGCTTTTATTTTATTTGACAGGGCACTGCTTTTATTATTATCATTATATTATTCCCAATTGCATAACTAATTAATATAAATTCACCAGCTATGTGAATATTAAATAATTTTGGGGCTGGTAATTTCTTTATTTTGGGCCCAGTTTTGCAGGTATTTTGGGTTACATAATAGAAGGATAACCATCACCTAAGTTGCTAGCATATGAATGGTAGTAATGAATAATAAACATATTCATTCATTCCTTGAAGCAACCTTTATTTCCATCATACATATATGAGGGAGTGTAATATAATAGCTGTGCCTGCCTGCACCTAAATAGGTATGGCAGCGGCCTATATATTAACACCATGTTTTTTTCTCATGTACAATAAAATAAAATAATATAATATAATGCTTGTCTGAAATTTAGAAATTGTAAACTTAATTTTACCCCATCAATTCATCACCATCTTATTGTAAAATAAAGGCTATTCAGTTGTATTGTTCAATCTGGTTATGTGCAGTGCAGACATGTGAATATTATATTAGGACTAGATTTGTATGGTTCAATCATAATTCTCTCACAAAGTAGAGTAGCAATAAACAACATAAATTAATCAAACCAGAAAATGCAGCTATATATACATTCTAAAAAATTACTGATTGGTGGGATAATCGAACCACAAACAAACAACTTCATTAATTTCAATATAATAATTCTCACAAACAAATAAGCTGCTGCTAATTCTAGTAGTGGAATTAATTTTAGATGCACATAGCAAGAAAACACTTGCGAATAAAAAACGTAGGCTAGGCTAGGCTAGGCTAGGCTAGCCAGTGTAGATGTGAACTCCAATAGCGATGAGGAAAATAGTAATAAGGCCAAAGAAAATAATAGTGTGAACTAAAATGGAGAGTCCACTTGTCTGCATGTTCCCGAACTCTACCACCCGGTTCCGACCCGGCAACTGGAATAGGAGCCCCGGGCTCAGTAAAACGAACATCACCACTGCTATCACCACTGGTCCCCAATCAGCCATTCTTCTTCTTCTTCTCTCTCTCTCTCTCTCTCTCTTCAAGTGTTGTTATTCTCAGGAAATTAAATAAGCTTCAGTACATATAAATAAATATATATTTGGATAAGCATCTATATATGTGTTACTTTAGTTTAATGTGGGAATTATTCCAAAGATTGAGACGAGGATGAAGCAACGAATAAATTAGTGTGTGTGATACAGCTACTCTAACAAGTTAGTAGCTTTGGACATCTGCCAGGGCACGTGGCGATACAAGACAAACCTACTTGCGTATATATGTGATTAACTTCCCCACCGACAATTTCTTAAATTTGAATTGATTGCTTCAAGATATAAAGTAATTAATATCCTCGTACCATAAATAAATATATATACTCTTATATAAAAAATAACTCTATTTTTTTATTTTTTTTATTTACACTAAAAAGAATTTAATTATACATATAATGCTTATCAAACTAACTCACTACAAAAAAAAAAAAAAAAAAAAAAAAAAAAAGGAGTGAGTTGGAGAAGAATTGCTCTGACTGAATTTGCTGAGCCCAACAATTTTTATGACATAGAAAGAAGAGGTGTTTTTGTTGAATTTAGTTTTCATAATTGAGGCTAAGTCATTTTTCTCGCAGTAGGGGTTAATGAGGGCCCTAGTCATTACAGCAATTTAATGTCTAACAACACAATATCTTTGTATTAACAACCTCAATGCTTTCTTGGATCTTGACACACACCTCAACTAAAAAGCATATCAGCTGGCAAGTGGAACCAAAGACCTTTCTCTGTCTCTCTCAACCAACATATTATTAAGGCCAAAAAATCAATTTCTCTCTGTTGGTATTAAAGAATCAACATCTAGCCTTAGTATAAAAATTCACCCATGTATCTGCCATTGCATAAAAAAAAACCATAAAACCCGCTTGTGCTTCGACGGTCGTCAAGATTAGAGGCATAATCAGCATCTGCATACCCCCATTAACCTGAAATCAGAGATTGGAGAAAAGAAAATACCATTGTTAATAGTACCTTTTATGTAACAAACGACATGTTTACAGGCTGTCCAATGATTTTCCTTTGGAGCTTGTAAGAATTGAGAAAGTTTGTTGACAGAAAAGGATATGTCTGGACGAGTGAGTGTGAAACATTGAAAAGCATCAATAGAGAGATGTATCATGGAATGGAGGGCGATCATGAGCAGAGAGTTTGAGGGTTGGACAGGATGGAATAGGACAGACCCTGCTCTAGGAAAGAGTTGCTTTCTGTAGGAGGTCATGTGCATACTTAGACTGTGAATCTATGATAGAGTTATGCACTGAGGAGAAACGAATGCTTCAATACCAAGGTGCTTGAGAGAAAACTTGTCATAAAGATCAGATATAATCACTTGAACCACTCCATGATCATCTCCAGTTATGAGTATGTCATCCACATACGCAAGAATGAAAGTAAGTTTCCCATGAAATGATCTGTGAAAGAGACAATGATCTGCTGAAAAATGCTTGAAGCCTTGAGAGCCTGTTTTTAATCATATAAAGCCTTTACCAATTTGCATACATGATTAGGATGAAAAGAATCCACAAACCCTTCCGATTGCTGAACATACGTTGGTTCTTTAAGATCACCTTTTAGGAAAGCATTATTACTATCAACCTGCTATATAGACCAATGTCTTGTAACAGAAAGAGTGAAGATAATCCTCAGTGTAAGGGCTTATTAACTGGATTGAAGGTATGAAGATAGCCATGCCAGCATTTTGTCGAAAACTTCTAGCCAGAAGCCCTGCTTTGTACCTTTCAATGGAACCATTTTTACTGTACTTAATTCTGAAGATCCACTTGGTAGAGATTAAGTTCATGTCATCTGAAAAGGGAACAAGGACCCAAGGTTTGTTTTGAACAAGAGCATCATATCCCTGTTGCCTAGCTTTTTGCCATTCAGGATGAAACATTGCTTCAGAGACAGAATGATGTTCAGATGAGTATCTGAAATAAAAGCTTTAGGTTTATGAATTGGAGACTTGGCTTTGGTCTGCATAGGATGAATGTTAGAAGACACAAGCTTGGAAACAGCAGGGGGAGAACAACAAATAGATTGAGAGTGTGAAGTGGGAGATAGCTCATTTGATGAGTAGTCTGAAGGATGTAGTGGAGAGTAGGTAAATGGAAAGGAATGATGATATGAATGATCCAATTAAGAGGGAGAGTTATTCCCAGAATGGGAAGGTGCAAGTAGAATAAGAGGCTGAAAGAGTGTGACTGGGATGAAAGATTTGAATGAGAGGACTGATTGGTAGTAAAGAAAGAATCACCTGGAAACTCAGATTCATTGAAATCAACAATGGGTGATATATAAATTTTGCCACAAAAGTGAATACAGATGTACCCTTTATGAGAAGTTGTAACCCAAAAAAATTCATTTGGAAGATCTATACTGAAGCTTAGTAGTTTTGTACATTCAAACATTCTAAGTAGATTACAGTTTGGAGGCTTTTTGTAGAGAGACTGATAGGGAGTAGAGTGATTAAGAATAGGAGCAGAAAGTAGATTAATCAAATGAGCAGTTGTATGAAAAGCATGCCACATTTGCGTTTTAATGATGCAAAAACCAACTGACCTTTGTACTATGGCCAGCTGAAGCTGTTAGTCAGTTGATGATAATTTAGGTCTAGAATAGGATTTGACTAAGGGTAACCCCTAGGAAAAATCTATGAAGATCAAAAGACTACAAGAAATTGATCAAATGAGAAGACCAGAACATAATAGAAGAGCAGATAAGGTGAGTCTGTCAAGATCAATAGAGAAGATCATTTCTGTAGAGACAGAAAGCATGAAGATTGAAGCACTAAATCAGAGAGCCTTGGGTAGTCAGCTGATGTACTTAGACCAACAGATTTGGTGACTATACCAGCTGAAATGAAAATCAGAAGACCAACTGAGCAGAGTAGAGTCTGCTGATGCTCCAAAATCT
Organism: Prunella vulgaris; assembly: GCA_026898435.1. NCBI lineage: Eukaryota > Viridiplantae > Streptophyta > Magnoliopsida > Lamiales > Lamiaceae > Prunella > Prunella vulgaris. The sequence continues at coordinate 2,922,625 of JAPKLY010000013.1, read as the reverse complement.
CAACCAAAAGAGCTGATGGAAGATCAGCTAAGGATGGAAATCAGGAGCGAGATTTGAGGAATGAAGACTGGAAATAATTATGCAATCAAATATTTCAAGGATGGAAAGAGATCATTTCAGTTCAAGTCAAGAATCAATCAATCTCACTGATTGATTGATTGAGTGATTATAGGATTTCAAATCTGGCACTCCAACGTCTAGGTTTGAGCCTATAAATAAGAGTTCAAAGTCAGAGTTCAACAACGATTCAATACGCGCAAAGATCAAGCAAAAACTTTGCTCAAATATACTCCTACTCACAAGCTGTATAAACACACACTCTGTTATAGACTTTATAGAATTCCCTCAGTTGGAAAATTATTATCACCTCTTCACGTTGAAGTTGTGTGATCTGTTGGGAGTTAATTTGTGAATCTTAACTTTCTTGTCAAGTATTGGCTTGCAAACCAGTTGTAAGTGAGTGAGTTGGGAGAAAGTTAAAGAAAAAGATCTTTTATATCAAGTTGGTAGAGGAGAGTAGATGTAGAATTTATCTGAACCACTATAATTTGTTTGTCTTGTTTATTGCTTTATTTTTAGTTACTGCACCAAAATATTTGATAAAAGGTTTTTAACTTAAAATGTTTTCGCACAATTAAAGTCAATTCGCACTCAGCTGAGACTTTGATAAAATCAGAAGATCTCAAGTTTTCTGATTTGTATTAAAAAAGCAGCCTATTTTAAGAACTTGAGTTCAAAAAGTTTTTAGTGTTATCAAGTATATTCAACCAGCTTTTCTGGACTTGAGTACCGCTTTAACAATTAGTCAAGGGACCAACAATAGCTAGACGAAGTTCAAAGATGTCTTGGTGTTTCCACTCAACCACCCCATTTTGAGCATGAGCATAACCTCAAGAATGTCTCACATGAACACCACAAAGCTTTGGTTTATTAATCAAAGGAAAAAAAAATCACTCCCTTTATTAAGCTGGATTGCCTTAAGAGAAATCCCAAACTGCCTTTCCTTAGAAACCATGAGCTGATTAAAATCCCAAACCACATTTGTCACATCAGATTTGTTTGTAAAGAAAAAATCCATGAACATCTAGTGAAGTCATCAACCACGAAAGAAAGAACGCATAACCATTAAGAGAAACAATTGAAGCAGGATTCAAAATATCGAAGTTAAGAACATTAAAAGGAGCAGTAGTAGAATGAACAACATATTTAAAGTTTTCTGATGCATCTTTCCCAGCTTGCTGACTTTTTCATATTTTTGCACAATTATAAACTCAAGCAAATCTACCCAAAAGCAGATGGGTAATTGTAGTATTGCAAGTATACGACCAAGTAGTATCGACCTAGGACAAGAGAGAACTATGAATCCCCGAAGTCATATGTTGGCATAGATATTATAGCAACGGTTTCGGTTTTTAAACTATCAATTGTAAATAACAAGTAAAAAATAAACTAGTTAATTACCAAGAAGCAACTAGAGTAAATCCTAACTTCGATTAGAAGTGCGAGGTGAGAAGTATGCTCCGGGTGTTTTCCTTACAATTTCGATCAATGTTTCTTATGACTAGACCATCTATCCTTTGCTATGTTTTAGGAATTCACTAGAGGCTACCAAAAAAGCATTTGAATACCAATCCCTTTTGAGGCTTAGGTGATCAAGCAACTTGACAAGCACAAAAGGTAGTGAATTATAGAAAGGTTCAACACAGTTACTAATCTCTATAATTCCCCTCTCACTAAATACTCTAATCCTAGATCAAAGAACCTAGTGTTTGTTACGGGTCGTCTAAGCCATCTACTCCCTCTCGGTGTAGTAGATTACTAGGAGAATCAAATTAATCAAACAACATTTTGCTACTAAATCAATTAAGTAAATACCCAACTCTCATTGAAGCACCTACCCATCAATTAAGAGCTACTCAATCCATTCAACCAATCTAATCAAGATAAACACCATAATAGAAGCAATAATCCAATCACATAGCAAATTCAAGACAATCAAGCTATAATCACATCAATCTCCATTGCAATTCAAACACCCAAAGTATGAAATGATTAGCCCATGGCTAATAACAACAAATTAAAGGAAATAAACAAGAAATGAACAAAGCCCATAATCAATTGAAAGAGATTCTTGCAAAATATAAAAGATATTACCAATAGATGATGCAAAATTGCTAGAAATCCAAAACCCAATCCAATCCTTGCTTGAAACAAAACTTAAATTTAATCTAATCTATGGATTCTAAATCAATCTATGGAAGTTGATGGTGAAAAACTTGAAGGAAATGCTCAAAAGGAAACTGTGGAAACCCTATCTCTTTCTTTCTCTCCTCTAATGCCGAAAATCTCAGCCTCCAATCAATTCAGGAGGTTTTTATATCCTTCATAGGATCATTCCATGTGTCAAGATCAGCAAAAATCTGATGAAAAATTCCCGAGGTGCACGAGCGTGTTGTGTTGCTTGACCACTTTTTGGTCGAGCACGACTTCAAAAATCGCTGAGCACTTTTCTAAAACCTCGCTGCTCGATCGAGCAGCTCCTCAACTTGAATTACTTCGTATAATCCTTCAGGCTACACGATCGTGCAGGGTTGCTCGACCAAAGGCCCTGGTCGAGCACAACTTTAAAAATCATATGGCAACTTTGCTTAGCTGGTGCTTGATCATGCATACATGCTCGACTAGAGGTGCTCGAGCAGCATTTCAAACTTCTCCAATTTGTCTTCTAAATCCAACTCTTGTTCAAATTCATCTCTATTCCTTCCAAAATTGACTCTTCTTCCAATTGTGCCTTCCAATGCTCTTTTATCAACAAAATCCCCTAGAAATCAAACAATTCAATATAAATCAGTATGTTCAAACTTTCAATGAAATCTCAATCAATTAACAAATAAGTCCACTAAGTCCTCACAAAAATGTTAACAATTCTATCAAAATATACAACCTAATCACTTGCAATCTTCACAGAAGAAAATAGATGTATGAGGTTTATGAAGAACCCTTATAACCTAAGCCAAAACATTATTACATGGGTGACCTAATCTATAATGCCACAAAACACAATCCTTAATCAAATTTGAAGTGACTGAATTACAGAGAAAATAACTATTGTTGCTCCCATGAGTGTTCAGTAAGCTAAAATCCAATTGATATAGCCCTTGATTAACTACTCCTTTCAGCAGAATCTTTCGAGCTGTCAGATCCTTAACAACACAACAATCAGAGTAGAAATAAAAAACAGCATCATTGTCTTTTAAGAACTGAGAAATGAGAAATATGCATCACATTCTTAGTGATAGGTGGAACATTTTGTTGATGCACTTTCGAAGTAGATGAATTATGTGGAGTTTAATAGGTGGAACAACTTTGCCAAATTGATTTCCGCAAGCAACTCTTGTATTTGGGGGTGGAGGTGGCGAGCAACTGATGTTGTTCGCCCCTTGCAACATCTCTGTAGTCGCAACTTAATTGATGGCCTTCTTGGCAAGTAGAGTCACCACTTTAATTAATCTTCTTCTTATGCTTGGAGGTTAATTTCTTATTTCAACAATTGCCCCCCTAGCCTGATGTTTATTAATAAATAAACATCAGGCTATTTGAATCTCTGTTAGCTTCACTCCGTTTAGGTATACCATATTAATTCTTCTTTTTTGTTATTTTCCATGCACTCGCAAGTAGTTGCATTAAAAAATAATTTGAAGCATTTCGTCCGATCGCAAGGAAAAGTTTATTGAAGACTAAAATATTTCATCATCGCAAGAATATTTAAAGAATGATTTTGTAGCAAGCGCTTCACTGTTGCTGGATCATTTCAGAAATATATCTGGCAACTTTCACACTGAAGGTCTTTAATTTAATTTTTTCTGCTCGTGGGCGAGACCCTTATATTTAAGCGACTTAGGGTATTTCATCCATGTGAAAAGGAACCCTTTTGGAGACTTTTTGTGCTTTGTTACTGTTGAAATATTTCAAGTATAATTTCTCGGCAAGCGCTTCGCTGTTGCTGAAACTTTCCAAGAATGTTTTCTTAGCAACCTTTGTGACAAAGGTCCTTAATTCGCTTTTCTATTTGTCACTGATGAGTTCCCAATTTTAAAAATTTCGATGAAGATAAGTTTAGTTGATTTACCTTTGCAGGATTCACTGGGAACTTACCACGTCATTTGACTAATAAGCTTGAATTTTTCTTGTAAAATAGAGTAAATAACCCCTTTTTTAGCCCTTGTTTGTTTATTGATTTCTAGTTATTGCCTGTTAAATGCTCGATAAGTGGTGTCTTTTCCATCTTACGTATATAACAGCGGATTATGCACTTGTGATGGAGCATTTTTCCCTTTTGGGGCATTAGCCCTTGGGACATTCGTCCTTGAATTTGAGAATTCTTGGCACTGATTTATAGTGGGCATGTATCGTCGTGATGCTATCTTACAAAAAGAGCATTTGATCGACTTTGCTCATATCAACTATGCGCCTCGAGTTAGACAACAACACTTATGTCAAACACCCTTGAGAGGTTGTTTGCTCGTGGAAATTTTTGAGACTTGGACTTGTTATTCCTTTATTTTTATTGACAAAATCACATACCTTTTTGTGGTTTGTCACATTGCAATCATTCTCTTTTGAGTTGCTAAGATTGATCGAGCTTTCATTTATTTTGCGTTGTCGCTTGCAGTTATCATCATGAATCCGAGCACTTCGTTTTTTGATGTTTCTACATGCAAACACTTCCCCCCAAGTGTAGTGTAGGGGCATAAAAAATCTTTATTTGTGTAACTTCTTGCTCATCGGTGTATATTGAGTTGTCTGCTTCGTCAGACATCCAGCTAACCGCTCTCCAATCATCATCATTGCTATTTCTGCCCCTCATTCAACTTTTAACTTATTTTGTAATCAAGAGTTGAATGATTTTGTGGATTTAATTTTGTGCCTCGCTCTTTGGTTTTCTCGTCTTGCAAGTTGACTTCCATCAGTTCCGCCTCGTCTTGCGAGACGTCCAATATTTTGAGTCTTAAACCTGAGCATTTGGTATTATCATGTGGCATTGAAATTTTCAAGCAATTGCAAAATGTATTTTATATTCATGTACAAAAAGTTGGCCGATTTACAGTAGAACAAACAACTTTACACTATTTGTACAGGATATTGATACAAGATATTTACATAGACCCCTGACCATTTTTTACTTCTTTCGAAACCCCTTGAACAGAACTTGGCGAGACAAATTATGACATTTGGTCTTATTTAGCTTATCTCAAGGCTTGTTCGGACCCTGCTGAATAGATTACCCCTTTTGGTCTTATTTAATCAGCTGCGGGGCTTGCTCTTCGTCATTTATCATATCGGAGTTGGCGGATTAAGCGACTCGCGACCATTTTCTGGGAGCTCTTTTCACAAACTCTAATAGCTTTCATCTTCATACAATTTCCATAAACGCCGCAACAAGTCTCAACACTCATCAGTGTTGTGCCCAATATTTCGATGATATGTGCAATACTTGTTGGGATTCATTGTGCTTCTTTCCTGTCTTATCTTCCAAGCAACAGTGAATAGGCCCCTGGTGCTAATAACATTGTAAACTTGTTCAATTGGGACGTTGAGCACAAGATTTAGTTCTTCCTCGAAAGATGTCCTCTCAAACTCTTTGCCACCCCTTGTTTCTCCATATTTTCAATGTAATGCTTCCTGCATAGCAACAAAGATTCCCGCTTTACTCCTAAATTCGGAGTAGGTCTTGGATATGCAAGGTGCATTCTCTTCCAGAGTTCAGTTCCTTTCTTCAGCCACTATGGCTATAACTTTTGTGTCTTTACTTACGGGCCCGCCTCCTAATAATATCTTATCATATCATTCCAGGAAGTGTTGGTCTGATTCTTCATCTAGGTTAAACCCGAAATTAGAAAAGTGAGACGAAAATCCCTGTCTTAATTGGGCAAAGGAACTGATGGAGTCTGATGCGAGAGAGGAAAACATTGGGTGAGTGAAAAATTTATGCACTGGATAGCGTCAGATGCCCCCACGGATATCATATAAATAATATATTTTGAAATATGTACTTTGGTGTCCGATTCTCTCTCTTACAGATTTATCACCGGGTATTGGATTTTCCTCTGAATTGGTGCTTCCATGATTGTGGGAGACAAAAATGACATTGGTAGATGTACACTTTCAATCACCCTCAGAACGCGCTAATATTTTTGCCAGCAAATCTTCAATTGCTTTTTTCATGGACTGCAATTCATCATCGGAGGGTCCACTCTCAGGAGGCTGTTCATGAGTCAATCGTCTTAAGCGAGAGGTTATTCGATGTGAGGGTCTAGCCTTTCCATCGCTGATCGTCTTAATCTTTCATGAACCGACTATCGCTCATCAGTACTGTTCCATGGTGAACTGCAAGTTAGTTCGTCCACATCAGTTAATTGTTTCCCATGCAGGCCCAATCGATCTGCTATTTTTTGTTTTCCTTTTTCTTCTTGCCGATGCATCTTTTCTCTAGTTTCTGATTGTGGAGTAGGAATCTGAGTTCTAGACGTGGCTTGTTGAGAAATATATTCTTGCAAACCTTAATCACAAGCAAAGTTTGTGGACAAAGAATCCTTATATGTGAACAACTTTGGGATTAGTGAGCCACCAACTTGAAAATAGGCCAACGGCTTTTCAACGAGCTCAACTTGAGGTTGCAATTAGCCTTAGTTGGCAAGGCCACTAATTTTTGAATATTTCACAGATTGCCAACACTTAAAAGTCCACCAACTTTTGAATTTCTCAGTTGCAAGTGATTTTGAGAAGCGGTTATCCTTGATGAATAGGTAAGTCTGCCAGTTCCACTAATAAAATAGTGGGTGAAGGGTTCTTCGGATTAATGAAAAAATTCTGATAATTCATCCAAACCCCAGAACTATGCACGGCGAACAGCTCTGAGATTTAAGCAGACAACGGGATGATACCTACTTGGCCAAGGGTGAGCAACACTCAGCTCTTTCGGCGAGGAACCTTTTAAATCAACGAGCAGCCCGGGTCTCATGAGTGCGAACAATCTCTTCCCGTGAGCAACTGGTGGTTGAATGACCCCTCGTGTTGATGCAACGCCTCGTCAACGATCAACTAATGGTGCAAGCAACTCCACATCATGCGCGTGAACAACTGATGTTATGTGAATAATTGTGCTACGTACGCCGGGAAATAGGTCCCCACGTGAGCAACTGAGACTATTGGGGGAACTCTTACAAATTCATAAAATTTTCGCCACAAACTTTTGTATCTTCATGCGAATTCGGCAAATAACTTATATATCTTCAAATTTTCCTACTTTTATTTTAATCCGAGGTTCGAACCATTCCTCTAGCGTCAAACTGTTAATGCACTTTCGAAGTACATAAATTATGTGGTGTTTAACATCAAGTCTATCAACAAAAAAAAATTAGATGTTTTTGAGAAGTTATAACAATAAGCAAGTAAGATGTTTCAACAAACAAGCACTATCATGTTATGGACTTGCAAGCATGTCATTAGGATGTCGAATTTTGCCTCTAGCTATTGAAATGAATTGGTTACATATATATAGTGGTTTACAAGCTTGAGGTGGCACCTACTTGTGCCACCTATCATCCCATGTTAACACATCCATATAGATAACTATAAACTTTAGTTAAGCATGAGAAAACCCTAAACTTGGCTTGCAAGCTCGCCATGGGCGAGCAACAAGGCTGTCGGGGTGAGCAACTTCAGTTTTGGGGCAAACAACCTTGCCAAATTGATTTCGCGAGCAACTCTTGTATTTAGGGGTGGAGGTGGCAAGCAGCTGATGTTGCTCGCCCCTTGCAACATCTTTGAGGGTGTTTAGCAACACTTTTAGTTCTCTAACTTGATCTTTTCGTGCATAATTAATTTCCTTTGTCTTCGTAGTCACAACTTGGTTAATTTCCTTTCTAGTCGCTACTTAATTGATGTCCTTCTTGACAAGTACGTTAAGTCGCCACTTTAATTACTCTTCTTCCTAAGCTTGGAGGTTAATTTCTTGTATCAACACATTATTCAGATCTCGATCGAATAATTGGCTATTGTAAACTTGCAATTTTCATGTGACCAATGTTCTTAATTGAAGCGGACATACCATTGCCAACTGTAAGAGAAGAAGTACCTTGATAAGGTGCATGAAGGTGGAGGTTTGCTAGGTGGGAGGTAACATGGTGTGTTGCACTAGAATCCACAAACCAGTCATTGCCAGAAGAATGAGGGGCAAAAAACTGATTATTAACAAAAGAATTGAAACCAGAATTGTAGGATTTACCTGATTAATAGAAGATTGAGCTAAAGGAAACTGACTTCCAGGATAAGCAAGAGCAACATGAGCCTGAAACTAATTATTATTTTCAGAAATAGATTGATCAATTCCCTAAAAACTGGTATGAAAATGTTTGTATACATGGTTGTTCTTGCCACAGAGTTGGCAGATAACCTTTGGTTTAGAAGGTGACTTGTTCTTACCTTAAAACTTGCCATTGGCCTGAACTTTATTATCCTTGGAAACCAGATTAGCACTTATCAGAAGGGGAGAATGAATGTCCGTAAGGAATAGAAAGTGCATGAACAACATTAGCCTGTTGAAGCCACATTTCCTGCGTGTGCAGAATAGATTGCATCTTTGCCAGTGAAGGAATGTGATACGGATGTGGTTTACAAGAGACGAGTAAGGAAAGAGAATGAGATATAAACTTATTGCTGTTATTTTATTTATATTTGTTGTTGTTATATTTTTAATTATGGGCTTTTGTGTAGTTGGCCTTGGGCCTAAGGGGACTATATATATTATGGTTTAGAGTCTAATAGGGGTTGTTGTTGTATAATTTGGATTTCGGCCGTTTTGGCTTGGAACAGGAAGTTCTTCCTGGTGGTTATTGAATTGTAAATCTCTGTGATTCTTCTTAATTCCATCAATTTGGTCCGACCTGCCATCCACCATGACTCGTAGCGAGGCTAGGGTGGACACGATAGAGGCCACAGTTTCAGATTTGGGGACTGGGATGTCTACGCTTCGGGTTGATGTTGATTCGATGAAAACTGATATCTCCAACATCAATTCTTCTGTTTCTTCCTTGCGCCAAGGGTTGGATGAGATCCGTGACCTCGTGCGCTCCATGGCTCGCGGGAAGGGTCCCGCAACGGACACTGCATCTTCGGTGGACAGTGACATTAACCATCACTGTTGCCCACGAACACCAGCACCGGTACCAGTAGTGTCTAAGCCCTCTTCACTGGCCAAGTTAGAATTACCCTCTTTCTCAGGTGAGAATCCATCGGCATGGATTGCTAGAGCGGAACAATTCTTCTGCGTTGACAATACTCTAGAAGACATGAAATTAGAGTATGCCTTAATTGCTATGGAGGGTCCCGCTTTGCACTGGCTGCAATGGCTTTCTTCAGATTCACCTACTCTCAGTTGGAAAAAAATTCACATTGGAACTTCTCCGCCGTTATGGCGATGATCAGCGTGCAAACCCTTGCGAGACGCTGGCTCTCACGCATCAAACAGGGACTGCGGATGCCTACGTTGATCACTTCATTACTAAGTTATCAGCGGTTCCTACTCTCTCAAAACAGGATGCCCTTGGTCTATTTCTTCATGGGTTACGTGATGACATCCGCCTTCGTCTTCGCTCACGTGATGCGGAGGATATTAATTCTGCGATGCACACTGCTCGCGAAATTGAGAGGGAGATAGCAGGCACTGGTTTTGCAATTTCTAACCGACAACAATCCCAGCAGGGTCGTTTCTTTCCTGGAAGTCGATCATACACCCACCCAACCTATCAACGTTCAACCGGTGTAATTGGTTCTAATCCGTCCATGGCTCAATCTTCTAAACCTCCCGATACATTGAAGGCTTCAGGCTCTTCCTCCACGTCTCAACCTTCTATGAACTCCTCTTCTTCTATCAATTCACAACGCCACACCCTCCACATGTCCCAATCTGAGTACAGGGATTTACGCGCAAAGGGCCTCTATTTTCGGTGTAAAGAGCCATATTCTCCTCTGCATATTTGCACAAATCGCACTTTACGCGTGATGGTTGTTATGATGATGATGTAGGGCCTGATTTAGGAGACATTACAGATCTGCAGACTGCCCAGGCGTTGGACGGAATTGACTTGAATGCTTTACAACTTTCTGCAGCAACAACATGTGGTTTTGATAGCTCTCAGACAATGAAATTGTGGGGGTCTATTATGGGCATGAAAGTTGCGGTGATGATTGATAGTGGTGCAACTCACTGTTTTCTTTCTCCTCGTATTGCTACTGCCCTTTCTCTTACATGTGATTCTTCGGCCGAACTTCCAGTCAGTTTAGGTGATGGTAAAAATGTTACAACTTCAGGACTTATTCAATCTCTTCCTATTAATGTTGGCCCTTCTCAGTTTCATGTCACTGCTTATTTATTTTCGGTGGGTGGTGTCGATATTATTTTGGGAGTTTCTTGGCTTGCGATGTTGGGGGAAGTTAGGACGAATTCGGCTGCCATGACTATGGCTTTCACATGGGAGGGAGAACAGATGTATTTGTGTGGGGTTCCCGGCCTCACTTGTAAGCAGATTTCCGCAGTTGCTTCTCTAAAATTAGTCGATGTTAATTCTGGTTGGTTGCTATGGCCAACTGAACTTGGAGCTACGGAAGTCCAGTCAGAAACAGACTTTCCAAAGGATATCCAACAATTGTTAGAGGAGTTTCCACAGGTCCTTTCGCTACTTCCCAGTCTTCCACCTTCTCGGGAGAGTGACCACCGTATTCCTTTGTATCCGGGGAGTGCCCCAGTGTCTGTTAGACCTTATCGATACAGCGTTGCTCAAAAGGACGAGATTGAGCGATTGATGGCTGATATGCTTTTTGTTGGATTGATTCAGCCTAGTTCGGGCCCTTATTCAAGTCCAGTTTTGTTGGTGCATAAGAAGGATGGCAGTTGGCGGTTTTGTGTGGACTATAGGGAGTTGAATAAGCTTACTATTCCTGATAAATATCCGATTCCGGTTATTCAAGAGCTTTTGGATGAATTGCATGGGGCATCTTGGTTTACTCGGTTGGATTTATGGGATGTGTATCATCAGATTCGGATAGCTCTAGAAGATATTCCTAAAACTGGTTTTCGAACACATTCGGGTCATTATGAGTTCGTGGTTATGCCTTTTGGTCTTCGAAATGCTCCTTCGATATTTTAGGCGACCATGAATGATTTGTTTCGTCCCATATTTTGTCGGTTTGTTTTGGTATTTTTTGATGATATTTTGGTTTACAGTACTGATTGGGATTCTCATGTTCTACAATTGCGTGAAGTTTTGGGTATTTTGACATCTGCTTCTTTTGTGGTTAACCCCAAAAAGTGTTCTTGGGCTCAAACTTCAATCGAATATTTGGGTCATATAGTGTCTGCGAAAGGTGTGCATGATCCGAATAAGGTGGCAGCAGTTCTTCAATGGCCAATTCCTCAATCTACGAAGGGTGTTCGATGATTTTTGGGACTAACGGGGTATTATCGTCGTTTCATCCAAGATTATGGGAAAATAGCGCTTCCTCTTACATCCTTATTGCGTAAGGAGGCGGAGGGCAGTTTTAATTGGGGGGTCGAGGCCCAAGTTGCATTTGAGACTCTACAACGAGCAATCACGACTGCCCCAATATTGGCAGTTCCAGATTTCTCCATTCCTTTTTGTATCGAGTGTGATGCTTCAGGCAGAGGTTTGGGGGCTGTCTTAATGCAGAATCGACGCCCAATTGCTTATTTCAGTAAAACTTTATCCATTCGCAATTCGCTTAAGTCGACTTATGAGAAAGAGCTCATGGCATTGGTTCTTGCAGTGTTGCATTGGGGGTCCTATCTTATTGGACGTCGTTTTGTTGTTCGTACAGATCACCATAGTCTTAAACATTTATTTCAGCAAGCGATCGTTTCTCCAGCACAACAGTATTGGATGGCAAAGTTGTTGGGCTTTGATTTTGTGATTGAGTATAAATCAGGTGCATCCAATGTTGCTGCTGATGCCCTATCTCGCCGAGATGCAGAGTTGCAGTGTGGGGCTATCTCCATTCCACGTTGGGTTGAGTGGGACCGCTTGCAGGCGGCTGTTCGTGCTGATGTCTTGTATGGGCCTATTATATGTGCATTGGAGGCAGGTGAGCAGGTTTCCCGTCCTTTTGTATTGGCAAATGGGGTTCTCTACTTCAAAGATCGTCTTGCTATTCCTTTCCCTTGCCCTTGGGTATCTCGTTTGTTGGAGGAGTTTCATGCTACACCCTCAGGGGAACATGCTGGGGCGTATCGTACGTATCGCAGGCTGGCTGCTAATGTGTATTGTCCTAAAATGATGGCTTCTGTAATACAGTTTGTGGCAGAATGTTTGGTATGTCAGCGGAGTAAGGCTGATACACGAGTTCCAGCAGCCTTTTACAACCGCTTCCTATTCCAGAGCGCATTTGGGAGGATGTTAGTATGGATTTTATCACCGGACTACCTCGTTCACAGCACTTGGATGTTATACTTGTGGTGGTGGACCGTCTGACGAAGGCTGCCCACTTTATTGGGCTAACTCATCCTTATACAGCTCGGGTGGTGGCTGAGGCTTTTGCTCGGGAAGTTGTTCGTTTACATGGGGTGCCTCGTTCCATTGTCTCAGATCGGGACCCCATCTTTGTCAGTGCCTTTTGGAGTGAACTGTTTAAGGCTACATGTACTCATTTGCGCATGAGTTCAGCTTACCATCCGGAGACAGATGGTCAGAGCGAGGTGATGAATCGATGTTTGGAGACCTATTTACGTTGTTTTGTGGCTGACCATCCTAGTCGTTGGGATGTATGGCTTCCGTGGGCAGAATTCTGTTTCAACACTAGTTTTCACTCAGCGACGGGTTGCACTCCTTTTGAGGCTATCTATGGTCGGAAGCCTCCAACCCTTTCCCAATTCCTACCGGGGGAGATTCGAGTTAAGGCTGTTGCTGATGAATTGGCTGCCCGTGATTTTATTTTGGGAAATTTGAAATATCATTTGGAACGTGCCCAACAACGTATGGTGAAAGAGGCAAACAAGCACCGTCGTGATGTTTCGTTTAATGTGGGTGATCGTGTCTTTGTGAAGTTTAGGCCATATCGACAGCTTACTCTTTTCCGCAAGCTGAATGTTAAGCTTGCGTCCAGATTTTTTGGCCCGTTTGAGATCTCCCACAAGTTGGGACCTGTTGCTTACCAGTTGCTGCTGCCAGAAGGAAGCCGACTACATCCCGTATTTCATGTATCGCAGTTGAAGGCGTATTTGGGGGACCATGAAGTTGCTGCTACATTGCCTCCTGATTGTTTTGCTGATGGTGTCGAGTTTGAACCACATAAGGTGCTTCGTGTTCGTGAAGTCTGGAGAGGAGATGACCGAATTTCACAAGTATTGGTTGTTTGGAAGCATTTGTCGGAGGATGATGCTACGTGGGTAGATGAGAAGATCTTTTGTCAACAGTTTCCTGATTTCCGCCTTGAGGACAAGGCGGTTTTGGAGAGGGGGAGGGGGGGGGAATTGATACAGATGTGGTTTACAAGAGACGAGCACGGAAAGAGAATGAGATATAAACTTATTGCTGTTATTTTATTTATATTTGTTGTTGTTATATTTTTAATTATGGGCTTTTGTGTAGTTGGCCTTGGGCTTAAGGGGACTATATATATATTATGGTTTAGAGTCTAATAGGGGTTGTTGTTGTATAATTTGGATTTCGGCCGTTTTGGCTTGGAACAGGAAGTTCTTCCTGGTGGTTATTGAATTGTAATTCTCTGTGATTCTTCTTAATTCCATCAGAATGACCAGCTGCCATTAAACCATCAGCAAGAGAGTGGATCTGTAAAATGTACTCATCAATAGAGAGAACCTTTCTTCAGAGTTTGTCACTGAAAATGCAGGTTCATAACTCGAGCGTTCAACTGCAGTTGTAACAGATAATCGAACACTCTCCACACCTGAAACGAGCGTTCACATTCATTTACATAGCCAAGCATGCTATCAGATACTGAGCTAAGAAGCCAGCTCAAGAGAAACTGATCACAACGAATCCAAGTCGTATAAGCAGTAGTAGAATCAAAAGTGCCTTCAGTAAGAGCACTGGGATCTGGAGCAGAGGAATGCAAAAAGGGTGTCCTCATACATAGCCATGTCTTTGCACAGTAGCTAAGATCTGAGATCGCCAGTAAGTAAAGTTTTAACAACCCAGACGAAGGATGAGTGTGATTAATGAAGGAGCAGATTGATTATTGGTGGTGGAAAGAGGATTAGGAACAAATTGAGTAGTCATGAGGAAGAAGATTTGAAGATACAAAGGGAAAAGGTTTGAAGATTCAAACGAAAAATTGGCCCATGTATCTACCTAAAAAATAAAAATAAAAACAAGTTGGTATAATAATTTGCCCATGTATCTGCCATTACATAAAAAAAGCATCGGCTACAATATGAGAAGGAACATAGCCATAATGTATAGAAGTACTCCAAAAAGAACAACCTGTCAGTGAAATTACAATGGCTTGTGTATTGAATGCACAGAAACTTGGGTACATCAACCCTCAATCCATCAAATATCAAGGTAATAATAACTTGTGGCCCCAAATATCAAGAAGATACATCAAAAAAAACATTTGAGAGTTGGCATTACGACAGTCCAAATGATTACACTGATGCTTATATACAAATTCCAAATGAAGAAGATATGAATACTAGATAGAAAGAGAGAATACTTGAAGATTCAAATAGAAAGATGATGAAGAATCAACACAAAAATCAAAGGAAAACTTGTCGATGATACCATGTTTAGAATTTGTATATTTAATTCCAAATGATTAGAAGAGTAGATTGATCCTTATATACATGAGGGAATGGGAGTGTGACTTGTGAGCTAACAAACTTTAGGTTGCTAAGTGTGCCAACTAAGCTAACTTACCCGGTTGTTAAGTGTATATGTGCACATACATGCTGCATGCATATATATAGTTCAATACTCCCTTATTCATACAAGAGGGGATACACTTAAATAGTTATGTATCCTACTGAAATAGGCGGTTCAATTAATACCCATTACGAGTATCAAATCATAGTCAAACTCAACTATTCATACAACTAGCATGGAAACATATACTGGAATCACCCTTGAAACTCAATTGACTGTTCTCTGGGTTTTCCCAAGAGGAGTTGGTTAAAAGTAAACAAAGAACAAGTTTAATTGGAGCTAATACCTCTCGTACTACGTTCTCAGAATCAAGTCACAATCAATATATATAGCCAAAAAATATAATCTACTTTTCCAGTAACTAGTTTAATTGGTTAATACTAGACTCCAAATAGAAGAATTTTAACATTTCAGTAAGAGTTGATGTGGTCCATCGTTGCATATATCTCTAGTAAGTATGTTTTTTCACCAATGAATTTTTGTAATCTAAAACGTTAAACAAAAACGTGCACATTTAGAGCAAAAACATCTGATCAATGCATACTTGTTATTTTACATTAATTATTTACCTCCAGGCTCCAGCGCGCTTGTTGTTGTTGTTTCTATTTTGCACCTGCATAACTAGTAGTATATATATCATTTTAAAACCCGAAATGCATGCCCACTTATAAATTAATCTTTAAAATCACGAATACTATTGCCCATACGAAGCAAAGAACAGAAGCACGCACCTCCCAATCCCATACATGATTACTTCTTCTTCCAGGTATAAATACGCGCGCAATCCGCCGGACTTCTTTGGCGATTGATGATTGCCCCAAATTTTTCGGAAGGAATGGAAGTGTTGATAGAATTTATTAACAGTGTTTGTTTATGTGGCTTTACATCATGTTAATCCTACCAAACAATAATCCAAGAATTTGTGTTCTTGGATGTAAAATATGAGGAGGGAGAGTGGAGAGTTTAGAGAGAGAAATATCGCAAGAATAGTAGTATTGATTTTCAGAATTGTCAGAATTGTGTGAATAGTACAAGAGAGGCCTTATTTATAGGTGTGCGAGTGTGAGACGGCACCTTACGAGCCTATATGGCTTCCGGTGTTGATGAGGGTCCGTAACCCTCGTCCTGGTCCCTTACATTGCTACCTATGTTGTGCCTCGTCCTACTACTATGCCTTAGACTAGATGGGCCTCATTAAAAACCTCGCCGTAAACCACCCTTGTGGATAAACCGGACGGAGGGAAAAAGAGCACACCATCAGAGTTCTACTCGACTGATAGGCGAGCTCGTCGGTGAGCTTCGGAGATGAGTCTAGGCAATTTGGGCGAGCTCCATGGCGAGCTCTGGTGCCTTGTGTGGCCCACGGACGTTATGCGATGATGGAGCTCGGCGAGACCATCCCAGGGATAAATGGCGAGCTCTGAGCGAGCTCCGCTAGTAGGTTACCTCCATGTGGGCGACCTCCG